>JAGDQP010030073.1:2472-22885 GCA_022664845.1 Lepisma saccharinum | reverse complement strand
TGTGTGTGTGTGTGTGTGTGTGTGTTCCTTCATGCTTTCAACAGCGAAGTTACCACAGAATGCTGAATCTCGCGCACGACTTTCTGGATATTGGAGTGACTCCCTAGTGCCAGAGCAAATATTTTAATCTCATATGCCCACCTTCAGCCTAATTGAATGTGGACCAAACTTTCAGTTCTAACTCAAGTTTATACGCTTCTTATCGCTGTGCGACCCGTTTTTACTGTGTTATTCGTATAATAGTATACCGTACTGTGTATGTAATAGAAAATACTGCAAATATTTTTTTTTCAAAATTAAGTCATGAATAAAAACGGGCCACACAGCGATATCAAGCGTAAAAAGCTGTGTTAGAACTGAAAATTTGGTCCATATTGGTTTAGACTGGAAGTGGACAAACGAGATTAAGTGTCCTCTCCTATTCCTGTCTTCATATATTAATGAAATTTTTGGCAGCATCAGCAGTCAGTCCAGTATCGCTTTTAGACAGAGGTCACTGCGGGCGACTCATGTTACTTAAATCGCGAAATCAATTTTAAAGCTATGGCGTTATATCAAATGCTATATACATTGTTACGCTCCTCAAGTGAATCTATATTTATGAGGAAACCTGCTTTTATAAATAGAAATGTACATTTTTTTTTTCAAATTTGCAAGGCGTGTGTACTTTTTTCCCGAAGTCACCAATTCCCCCCCCCCCATTTTAAATATGTTTCAAAATATTAAAAAAAACTAATAGCACTATCAAAAATGTCAGTTCATAGCCCACTAGAGTTTACAAATTAACATGAAATACAATGGACTGCGATCTCGAGATCTTGTCGATTGATGAGTGATACGTTTTCAAAGATTATGTTGTCATTATTTAATTGAAGCCTCAGCACTCATCAATCGACAAGATTTCGAGATCGTTGTCCTTTATATTTCATGGTAATTTGTAAGGTCTAGTGCGCTATGAACTTACATTTTTGATAGTGCTCTTAGTTTTAGAAATATTTTGAACAATGTTAAAAGTGGGGGTGGAGCGAGGAGCCCTCTTATTGGAACTTCCTGTCCAGAAGCGTAAATACTGTCTTTGAACATAAACAGGATATTATTCAATGCATGAATAAGATAGTGAAGATGGAGGAAGAGAAAAATTCAAACACAATCCATCGCCCTGAAGTACTCAAGAAAACACTTATTAGCAGCCATTTTAATTTCTAGTTTTCTTTCTTTTTTCTTTTTTTTTTTTTAAAAAAAAACAACTAAAATAATGCTTCTTGTGGAAATTTCGTTCAATAATTTAATCAACTTTAAAATCGAGAAATTGACCCTTCCTTGGCCCAAAAGGTTATTTTCCACTTTCGTTTGAAACAAATATTAAAAACCAGCTTGATGATTCGAGTGAAACAACAGAAAATACAAACACGGTATCAAAAAGGAGAAAGAGTGAAAGAATGGAATGGGTAAGGGAAGCAAAGAATGTATGCGATGTGATTACTTGCGAAGCAAAATCCTTACATTCACATGGCACGTTATGGCAGCCACGCTGTTTACTCCAGAGAAATTTCCTAGTTACTTTTGCAGTTTTCCAAAACAAACTGTGGAGAAATTATGTTCAATTTACACATTTCTTGACAAAGAAAAACTCTGTCTTCACGAACTGTATTCAATCCACTCAGCAGAAGAATTTCGATGAATGTCAGAAGCTGTGGGCTGGTTCGACTTAATCGTTCAAAATAGCTTGGAGAATACGGTAAATGAATCTTCAAAGTTACTAAAAACTGATATTAACGATACCAATAACAGTGACAAATTTCTAGTCACGAAAAATTGTGACAAACTATCACATTCTATTCTCAATATTATAGCTACGACATTTTTCTAAGTTTTCTGAAAATCGTAACTAATTGATTTAACGTCCGATTATTTGAAAATCTGGTCACTTCTTCTTTTGTGTCTATGTTACATAATTACACTCTACGTTGACTGATTGTTACTGATTAGCTACCCAATCCTCTCTCACAGTGAAAATCCAGGCCCGCAACCAGGAGGTGGGCTGAGCCCCTGTAAATTTTCCTTGCCCAATAAATATATTTAATTTTATGTATGTTTCGTAAGCCCAAGCCCTTCCCTAATTTTTCTTGACCTCCTACTCTTTGTAAGTGGCGGCGGGCCTGAGTGCAACATACCGTGGAGACAACCACCGGTCGCCACTGAATTGTCTCCCACATCTTACATCAATTTCACTATTAATTTCGTCTTTATTACAACACGAGTTGACTAAGATTTCGAACCTAGTTGAGAGATATCGAATTGGTAGTTTGCTTTTACACTCGGATTATCAAATCGTTTAACTTCGAATTTCAGTTATTCTGATTCTTTGCTTTCCTCCGGAATATTTTACCCCACGATAGCTTGTTAAAAAGGTCCTTCAAATAGCTGACTGGTGGCACTCTTATCTCAATTTTGCAAAAAAAAAAAAAAAAAAAAAAAAAAAAAAAAAAAAAAAATTGGACAAAGCACGTTCTTTTCCTGTGGTCTTCATATGGAACACCGCGCTCTGCTTGATATTCTTGCGTCGTTCATAATGCTGGTCAATAGAATCAACTTACTTCGGAGAGTTTATTTCAAGCCAACGAACTGTACAAAAACTCTGATTTACAGGGAAATCTGATTTCAGTTTTCACTGCGATGATCCATAGTTGAAAGGCTACTAGGACAGAGTTGAGAAGAAATTTATGAGTGAATGTCCTATCAAAAATAAAGAATAGTGTTGAAGACAGAAAGAAAAAGCAGTACAAGCAGAAATTGATGTAAAACAATAATAAAGTACTAAACTTTAACAAGGGACAAATAAAATTATCACTGAGCACTTTAATACTGTTTTTATAAGAAAAACTCTACTTTATAACAGGATGTTGGAGGTCAAAGTAAAATAGTAAAAGAACACTCAAACACACTCTTCTTTTATTTATTTACTTGGTGTGGGTGCAGTAAAAATCCATATTCATTGAAGCAAAACGTTCTCGAGGCTAACCTGCGGGTGTTACGAGTTGACCACAGTATGCACTGTTCTTGACCTTCATCTGCAAACGTTTATGCAAACAACTCGAAGTTGACAGACAATATTACCATCTCCGAAGCCATTATAATAATATACTATATACGTAACCAATTCCCCGCCCCCCTTCTTTTCTTCTGGGCTCTAATTTAAAATTATGGAAAAAGAGGATGCCCTGTAAGGCTCGACAGAAAAACATTCCCGCAATTTAGTTTTCTCACAACTTTCACAGTAACTTATAGAACCGATTTCTATGTTAATACAGATTTTATACCCTTGGATTTCAAGACATGCGTAAAGTAAAAATATTCACCGATCACATCATCGTCGTTATAATGTGCCTAGATTTTGCACAGTTCCAATTCTTTTACATAAAATTTAGTATTAGATAATATTTCCCATTTCTTTTGATATTTTTCTCATGTCAACAATAACTTTAAACGTATCAGTAGAATAGCGTCTCATATGAGATAAAGGGGCCACTTTGGCTCAAGTGGTAGAGTGCTCACCTCTGGCGCTAGGGATCGTCAGTTCGATCCCTGCTCACGCAATGTGGGCTTTGTTGTGGACAAGCACCGTGTGCGTGGGTTTTCCCAAGGGTTTCCCCTTTCCTCATTCCAACATTCATTTCATCATCATCCATCCGGTCTGAGCCAAAGTTGCCTAAAGGCCTTAAAAACTAAATAAAAAATTCAAATACATGTGAGATAAGCCGCGCAGTTATACTTGCCGCGGTCTAACTCCAGACCTGACTCCATCTACAAATCAACGTGGTCTTCAAACCACGTGGCCGCGCTGTTGCAAAATTTGATTACCCACACACCTCCTCAGCCACAGCTACTGCTTCCTCCTTTCTACAATCAGCAACAGTGCATGGTCTTAAAAGCCTGTTTTGCAATGATATGCATTCATCACACAGCTGATAAGCTAATACAGATTCAAGCTTTTACTTGATGTGCCAACAGCGGCGATATTTTCTGCTGCTTGCTTCTCTGAGACTGGACGCTGGCTAAAATATCACGACTTCTTTAGTATAGCTCAAGCAACACAACAAAAATGCATGACTTAATCCACCAGCTGAATACTCATTGCTTTTGAAATGTATAGAAGTTCACCTTCATACTCGTCTTATTTAACTACTATTCTTCGTATAAATTCTCTACTCTCTCTCTACTCTTTTCCCCCAGTATTATTAGACCTGTTGTAACTTCACAAACTGAGACTTAAAGAGTGAGTTACATCGGGGCGCATCTAAGAAAAAGGTCTTTCTGGTGATCAGATAATTCCCCTAATATTTTTCCTTGGAAGAAGGTGTATCTCTAACAGAAATTTAGCAAGAAATATTTACATTCGAGGAAAACAAATGAGAAAAGCAAGCCTGGCTGGTTGTAAGCAGAGATATAATGCCAAATTTTTAGGTGAGTATAAGCTTCGCTTACTATCTTTAATGTGTATTTCGTAAATTTTAGCTGGGTATAAGGTGATGCCTTACATATACTGTATTGTTGTGCATTTACATTTTTATACACCTTCAAACAAAACGCAGGGGTGGATATTGTTGCAGAGTGAAGTGGTAGTGTTGGCATTGTGGCCTCGTAATCGGAAAGTACGCACTTCAATACCCCAAATTAGCCAGATTTATGTTCTACTTCCTGCACCTTAGTATTATTAAGCGCTCTTGTTTCACGATCATTAAAATCAACAAAGACACAGAGCTTTGTGTAATGCAATACACTCATCATCACAACAACAATGCAACATAGTGATTCCAAAGATACCTGAATTCCAAATCAGATTTTGGGCAGATGGTCTGATTCGACGCGAATTGTACTATCCTGGGGTATTCGCACACAAAAGAATGGGAAAAGGAGCTGAGCCAAGCGAAGCAGAGCGATGCCATAGTAAACACATACATTAATAAAAGCTTCGCTCCACTTGTCGGTGCGTGCGCCACCAAGTAAATATATGGATTTAGTAGGATTGTCAATTAGGGGTAAACACAGTCTATGTTAAGCTCCATTATGAACAGAAAACACACGACAAAATTTTCAAGTACAATCGACTGTCAATTATTTCGTCTTTCATCATCTACCGTAGCAGACAAGAATGTTTTTCCACTTCGCCACTCGCGACTATATTGCTAAACTTAGTAGCCATCTAAAATTTATGTATTTTGTTTGTATTTTTTTAACAACGTATATAACCGCAAATTCCACCGCCAAAGGATTTTCTCTTCTTGGTCAGGCTATAACAAAGTTATGCCAGAAGAACGATGTTTGTTAGCATCCGAAGACCTTACCCGAGAAATCTTAACCTTGTAGTAGAAAAAATTGAATGCATAACTTCATAGGCAGACATTCTCTGACACACATTTTCTTAATATGACAGTAAACACACACTTATGAGACATTTTTTTCGTGACATCCTGGTTTATGGCATGTGACTAAAGTTATTTAAGAAGCAAAGATATGAAAAAAAAAAAAAAAAAGACGCACACAAACGGCATGAAGCACGAAAACACAAAGGGTAAACTTCCTGGTGTAAGTACAATGCACTTAGTATTTTGTTTTTCATTTCAAAAAGGTTGTTTTCTTTTAACGCAATTCTTGTGAAACAGCACTAAAACAAAACGTGTAAACAATACAAAATCGCCAGGATATCATTACGTAAAGTAGGTCAAGTTCATTAGTGTAAATGAAATGGTTCAAGTCTTTTAGGGACTTAACCAGAGGCACAGAGGTTCAGGAATTTTTCGGTGGAAGGAGGGAGGCGCAGGTCTAGGGTGAATACTCAGATTCATAGAAAATGGTTATTAGGAAGATTTTCTAAGCCCCCAAAAATGTAAAATGTGGTCATGAAAATAATTTTGGACCTCCAAAATAATTTTCATTAATTTGAAAATTAAAATTTAAGTAGATCGTTTATTTTTAACGTGTCCTTTCTACGTGAGTTACGTTCTTAGCCTGCATATACAAGATACTGTTACTTCTTGATATCAATCCCTGCAGTGAAAATAAAATTAAATATACTCTATAAACTCCTATCATAGAGATGTGATTCATCAGAAATAACATGAAGGAATGAAAAAAACGTGATTGAATATAGAATCAGTTGGAAACCAAATGAAGAATTAGTTTATTTGCGCTGACGTTGTGGTACTTTGAATTTATTCTACTTATTTTACTGCAAAGGTTGTTTCTAATAATTGGCCAATTTTAACGTGGAAATCAAATTGTTTTAATATACACTGAAAATTGTCCAAATAGAATTTGAATAAAGCGGGAACTTGGCCAAAACGGAAATGTGCTTTACTCCCAAATTATTTTTATTAATTAGTTCAAACGTACATAAAACGGATATTTATTTCATCAGGAGGTTGTTGTGATTCCATTTTGAGAAAGTTTTTCTGCATTTAGGAAATTTTATGAATAAGCGTTCAAAATAACGAGAAACTTTCTAAATGTGTACGTGAAGGAGAACGCAAATAAGGAGTTTGGGCCAAAACTTACGTAATGAGAAAGCAGTGGAAAGAGTAATCGACTACAGGGGAAATGAAACTGGTGAGGACATTGTTGACACAGAAACTTACGGAAACTGAAGAAACTGCGGCACTAAATTGGAAATGGCCTCATAAATCGAGTTCGCTAAACCCATAAACCTCAAGCAAGTTTCTCTCGTTTAGGCGCTAATACGTGTTACAGATTTAGTGTTAATAGTGCAAAATTACCAGAATGGAAACATAAATCCAGGTCTGTGAACCTACGTCTGAAGTCAGTCTCACTCTTTGTTTAGGCCTTAGCATGCGCTACAAACGGACACAGCAAAAATGAAGAACGGTCCAAATACTTTTGGATCCAATAAAAAGGATGGTAGGCCTTTCTGTTGTAAATTAGCCCGCGTATCATCCGATCTAAAAGTTACATTAAGAAAAGAAGATAAGTGCAAACTTTTATCTCCACACGTGATAGTTGTTTACTAACACGTTGCTAAATGACATAAACAAGCAATATACACGAGCAAGAAAAGTTCTTTGTTTCTTACGACAAATTTCTGAATGAATCATTACGTCTGAATCAGCATCTTCATACTATATCGTGTAGATTACCGACGCTATTCTGCTCATTATCAACCTCAAGTAGTATACAAGGTTCCGCTCGACAGGTCAGCAATAATTACGTATGCTTCATATACACATCCTGAAGCAGATATGTCGCTTTATTAGTAAGGATTATTTATTGTTCATTCTCTTTCCCAAAATAGACGCCAAGGCATTATATTTTACCACACTGTATTTGTTCGTACGGAACGCAGTGTCATTTTTCTTTTAATTATTGCTTACCCCAACAAGGCACCAGTGCTACTGCGTCACTTGCATTGTATGATGTGTAATCACAAACATTCAGTTTGTTCAGAACACACGGCAAACAGTTCAGCAACTTCAGACAAAAGAGATGAATTATCTCGTAATAAAATGCAGCTGAACCTCGCCAACGAAGCTTTGAAAGGACGATATTTATTTTATCCAAATTAATCTATACTACATAATGTCGGTTCAAATAAATGTTTTCCTTATATAGTCTATTATTGTTTACCCTACATATTTTATTGACCTGGAATATCATGTTCGTTTTCCATTGTGCAAAATGGAAGTATGATACACAGACGGAAAGGTGGTAATATGGAACCAGTGAGTCCGCCGGCTCCCCCCCCCCCCCAATTAAAAAAAATGCTGTGAAAAATCGATAGAAACCGTACAAAACTTCAATTAAACCCTCCCAATTTTGACTTTACACCCCCACCAAACTTAAAAACTTGGCGGAAACTCTGTATGGAACCCAATTTAAGAAACTTTTAGAAAAGTAAGAAAATATATTCCTTAACCTCTAAATGGTCAGATTTTGCTTTTAGAACTTTCAATTATATCTTGTAGTAAAGTATAAATCAAGCTGGTAATGATATTCTGTACTAAGAAAACAAACAAAAACATGTTTTTGAAGTTGATAATTTGGTTTTGGTAATACGGAGCCCCATAAAACTTTACTGAATCAAACAGGATAATAAAAGTGGTTTTAGGTAACCAATATAAATACAACTTTTGTTTTATAAATGAATTTAAGCAAAATTGTCACTTTTTAAAGCGTAAGATTCAAAGAAAAATGCCCAGTTAGAAAAAAATTAATGATTACAAAATCACACAGCTAAATTCAAATTCGAAAAAGCAAATAATTTCACACTTAGGTTGAAAAACATTTGGAGGATCTGGGGAAAAAATCTGACATTGTACCTTCCTTACCTGAGTGTAATTTGAAACGCTTTCGAAAACGCTTTCAACAGAGTTCCATATTACCAGTACCATCGGGATTTCGCATGCTGATATATTTATAAACAAACTACTAGAAAGTAGTAGAATTGATTAACACGAGGTTTCAGCATCTTTCATGCAATGTAAGATGCCTTGAGTTCTATACTCACACTAGTTTCCACATTACCCCCTTTAGCCTACTGTTCTAAGCCACGACAAGTAACCTACTCCAAAAGACTAAATGCAGCCTTTGAGTACCAATTTAATGACTTACATAGATTTACTCTACCGCTAATAATTCAATAGAAAAAATAAAAACGCAGGAAGAATTGGGGCTAAATATTTCTTATTATTATGCTCTGGACATTTCGAAATTGACACTGACCTCAACTTCTTAACTCAAGACCTCGGAACCCACATTTGAAAACACGTCCTAATTCTGCTGACAAGAAATCAGTCACTTACTTCTAAGATCTGTTTTTCAAACAAAATATTTTAAGAAGTAGCATCTGGAACACAATAGTGGGAAGAAAATCTTCTAAACTAGTTTGTAGAAAACAACAACAAAAATAATAATAATAAATAAATAAAATGGAAGCCAAAATTGTAGCTATTGACCCTGGGCTAGGATGCTGTTTAAAATGTTGGTCCTTAACTTGTAGATACGGTTCACAAATGAGTTTGCAAAACAAAAGACAGTCCATCCAGACACACAAGGATATAAAATATATCGACAAGAGAGAGCGAGCGACATGTGTATGTGAGTATTCAATGTAAATGAACGGGTGACCTGGAGAGTCCGCAAAAGAAGAAGCACGTAAAGTCTATTTTCCAAGAACTTCTTCCAATAACGAGTTTTGTCGACGGATTCCGTGCTCCGAAGAGCAGAAAACTAGTACACAATTTGACAAGATGCGAGGAATTTCATCAGACACATACACATATGTTTACCGGGAAGGTAAAAGAATGTAACGACGAAAAATGGTTTCACTCGGTATCTGGAGGCGTGCATATGTTCTCTGAAATCACTACTGCTCATAATATATGAGAGAATACATACGTATATGCATGCAACACATATATTCCTAATAGAGAAAAAAAAATCATCGGTTTATGGTACCACAAAGGCGAGTTGATTTGAGCGTGCGTGTGAGTGTGTGTCCCCTCCCACCAAAATTGTTTGCTTCCCGCTCCCCTCTTTCTGGCCAATCAGCCCCCACTGGCTGAAAACCAGTTGTAGCAGGTAGATAGCCCCCTAAGGTAGGTAGGCTTGCGAGAAGAAAAAGCATGGCGTCCAATAGATGGTATTCACGTAATAACAGGGATGATGCTGGTAGGTAGCTCTCTGGGTTGTTGTTACTATCTGAGTAGCCTTGGCAAGTTTTTCAAAGACATCACCGCAGGTAGAAAGCCACGGCAAGTCCACAATGATTCTGACATTTATTCTTCTTGGTATTCATTGCCCTGGTATTTGGAATACGAGATTAAGGAATATGCTGATATTTCTACTTCAGCTATTTAAAGTTACAACCATTTCATTCACATATTTTTTTTTATAGCCTTCGAGAACTTCAGGTAAAGTAAACAAGCTAAGTTCATTGTAACGGACAATCTGATAAAATATCTACTTTGCATTTGAATAATTTAATCATAGATTTACAATTACAAAACGAAGCTACCCAAATTAATGGTCTTGACGGTACGTTTACTAAAATTCGGGAACCAACTTCTCTTGATTAGTTATTAAAACAAGTATCTCTTATAATCAAAACACTGTTGCCTGATCTAGAATAATGTTACGAATGTCCATTTGGTGTTCTAAACTGTTTCCATTACATTAGATGACGGTGTGGACACTCTGAAATGCCCACAAAGTAAACATTTGTAGACGTTAAAATATACTCAAATACATATTCATCGGAACATTGTTGAAATGAAATTTCCCCATAAGATTATGGATGGAAAAGGGAGTCCCGTACTTCCTCAGGGAATTCGTTCTTCCGAGCCATTTAAAATCAATAGTCAAAGAAGAGATAATTTTACATTTCAGTAGCATGTCTCGCAACTGACCACTGGTACCTACTTCGAATATTTCCCAACTGTTATTTGAGGAGAACATTTTTCAAAGCAACAGTTTTTGTTTATATTGCTAGGACCAAGCAACATGCAGTGATTTGTATTTTCTAGAAGCACAATGATACAATCTAATTATTATATTGTTATATTCGCTGCAAAATAGCGTAAGCTGTATCTTGATAATTATAATACCAAATACACAAACAAATATTCACCTGGTTAAAACAAACATTTGACAACCAATGTGCGCCATCTATGACTTACTTTGATAGGTTTTATGGAAGCTGATGGGATAATCCTGTAAAACTCTTCAAATTTGACGGTTTGTGAAGAAACCCCGAGATTTTTAGTACCCAGATATATCTTCATTACCTTTGTAAACTGCACACCTTTAAGAGGAACAGAAGGTATTTAGCTACAATTATTTTACTGTACCTCCAATCCTCCTAGTGTGTTATGTCACTGAGCGAGGTAGGGGGAAATAAATTGATATACTGAAAAATGAAGCGGCTCCGAAACATGTAAAGTTTACTTCACTGTTACCAGATACACCAATTGAAAACCTATTTGAGTACATCAATTTTCCTGTCATGCAGCAAATGTATTTTTGCGTGGGGAAGGTTTCTCCGTTACAAGAAAGTAACTTAATCACATACTAGGGATGCGATCCAAATTTTAACTATGTGTCTAGCCAACGATACACATAATTTAGTGTTGCCACGAGATGAGACAGAGAAATGGTTATAAAAAACGAGACGAGACAGCTCTCGTAATGCAAAGTATACATCTTTTCGAGACGACACACTTTCTGAACAAGATATTTGCGAGACGAGACAGTCTAAATCTCGTCTCGTCGGCAACACTACATATAATTAATTTTCTGGTTTATAAAAGGGGCTTTTGTGCCAACCCTTCAAGCTACACACATTATACACGCAGAATAAAAAGAAATGATATTATTTGTAATAGAAACGGGTACATAACTTTTAACGTAGAACTACGTTCTTCTCCGCACTAGATACAGGGTGAGGGATTATAACTTGGGCGTTGACTGACACGGAAAAGTGTCTCTTACGAAAAGTAAACTGCAGCGACTGTTGGAGAATGGTTGGAGTTCTGGGAAGCTGCTAGAGATGAGAAGTTAAGAGGCCTGCGCCAGCCTGGTGGCCGGGCGGTCTGCGGCGGTAGGCCATCGGATCGAAGGTCTCGGGTTCGAGTCCCGGCAGGGGCATGGGTGTGAATTTTAACAGCTAAAGGCGAATCGTGAAGGGCCGAAGTCCGAAGTTACTAAACTGGCCCATATAAAAATAAGGTTTTAAGAGGCCTGCGGTGCGTGTGTGTGAGAGAGAGATTTCATAGGTTTAAAGGTACTGGACAAAATGACAAACAATAATGAAATTTGCGAAAGTGGTCCCAATAATAGTTGTGAATGTGTATCAAACGAACTACTACCCGCAATGGGCCTACGCAATTACGTGTATTATAATTTCTCAGCTAAAATAAACAATGTTAAAACCTCAGGTAATTCAGTTGATACACATTCACAACTATTATTGGGCCCGCTTTCCAAAATGTCATTGTTGCTTGTCATTTGTCCAGTTTCTTCAAAGATATGAAAACTCTCTCACACACACGCACCATAGGCCTTTCGAACAAGTTCATTCGACTATTTTGAGAAAGCAGTTCGTGGGGAATTAGTTAGTTCGTTAAAAGAGCAGTTCAAACGAACTTGTTTGTTTATAGTTCATTTCGTTCGCAAATAAGGCTTACCCACTGTAGCAACACAATGGCCTTCTGCATTTGACAGTCCTTTAGATGCGAGCGCTTTTTTGGTAATGTTTTAATTCTTCTTGCCCTTTTAATTTTGTGAAATATTTGCCTTCAATTTCAAAACTTGACTCTCATAATAAATATTATACTTATCTAGAATCTAATAAAATAAACAAATTTCATTATCTTTAATAATTATACCCTTGTTAAATTTATGTATTTTTTCACCTCACATAGCAATCCCCTTGTACATCACGTGACTCCTAGATTGAGAAACCCTGGTATAAACAACCCTGTCTGTAAATAATGTTTAATCAAACTATTACTGAATTCGTTTCTGCATCGCGTAAAATCCTATAGCGATATCTTAAACAAGTCTCTTGGCTCCTCCCACTTCAGCAAAGGTACTTCCCCAACTATTAATGGATTGTTCCTCAAACCTTGCATGATTTGTAATTCATCAGGGTTCAACATATATAAATATGACTAAATTAGCACCAAGTTGAGGGTTGCTGAGTTGAGACTGTTCCAAGCATTCTGTACGCATCCATGTTCGAAAAAAGATAAAAATCTATTAGGCATCTACATGTAACAAGGACAAGGAATATTAAAAAATATTTCAATACGTAATTTTTCCTTTCACAAAATCCACTTTTATGTTCAATTAGTAGTGCCTACAGGACTACAGTACTACTTTTATTTTTAATTTTTATTTGGTCTCTTATTCGGAAAACTTTCCAAATACTTTCAAACGTTTATTTTCTGATGTTGAAAACACTGAAAATATCAATTAACACATAGTTTCTATGATGTTTTCTCCTTGCCTTAGATAAAAAAAAAAGTCGTATGTTTCCGAATCCTCACCCATCTCCATCATATACTTTTACATTTCGGATCTGTTGACTCAAGCCTTACGCCCTGTAAAGCCGCGAATCTCGGGTCAGCAGTTGCGAGGCACGTGGGTTCAAGTCTCACTGCCGGCTACAACTGAGCATTCCTCAGATTCACCAGGTGAATGCCAGTATGGTACAGTACCTGCGGCTCTGGCAGCTACCACCCCATTCCTAGCCCAGAAATGATCGCCAAGGTATCTCATCCCTCAGACGTGACGGGTATGTGACATAGTTACTGTATTCACCTAGGTAAAATTAAAAATCAAATCTGTTTTGCTAATAATTTTCTCCATGCTAAAAGTCATTGTACGTAAACTTAGTGTAGACTTTGTCTCCTCCTCCCCTGCCCGTTTGGTCTTTTCACCCAGTCAGTGTTTGGTGTTTGATGAGGTTCAATTTTAATGAAAAAGAAAATTTACGTTTGCGTTATCGTTTGCAAAGAAGTTTGCTTCGTTTCGATTACATTATCTGTTAGGATAACTGTAAATATTACGAATAGTCACACCGCAGAATCTTCCAATCCTGGAGCGTACATAGGACCGCAACTAAGGGGGAGGCACGTGCCTCGGGCATCAAATGAAGATAAGAAGGGGCCGTTGTACACTTTTGACTTCTTCGAAGCGGCTCCAATATCGAAATTTGCTCCCCTTGCAAGAAATACAAACTGTGGCCCCGAGTGTCCACTTCATGAACCTACTTGGTCTCATCCTTTTAAAATAAATTAAAAGAACTTCTCTCTCCAGCTTATAACAATCCCACAACTGACTACAAATTCAGTACTGATATAAACATTTTGCGGGAAACTTTTCAACTTTTGTTTTTGCATTCAATACTGTACTCTAATAGAACTTAAGGAATAATTTAAATTTCGTAAATGTGTCAATAAACAACGTCGAACACCCGCACCTAAACAAACCACGTCCCCCCCTTTTTTTCTGAATTTTGCCAGCTACTTTTATCTTCTATCCAAAGGCATGCCACCATCTAGCAGCAAAATTCTCCGTGTGGCTACTTAGGGTATAAAATAAATATAATAATTATATGGTTTCTTATGCACAACATTGAAATCAATGATGGCTATATGGAAGATTTCTTTGTTTGATAGTCTTCACGTCTAACGAACAACTATATAATTACGTTGTAAACCCACATTCAAAAAGAGCGAACATCTCACCCTCTCGTCGATCACAAGTCATTCTAAATGCAAAGCTCGTAGTGAAGTTGACGACCCCGTAAAGGTCATCAAGTTTCTCTCTCTCTCTCTTCTTTTTCACAAGCCAACAGGTAGGGTGGCAACATCTAACTTTCTTTCGTTAAGTTGCCTGTTTGGCTCTTCAATCTGAACAGTAATTCTTGAAATATTTGTATTGGACCATCTTTTCGGTTGCTTTCGTTGAAACTGATTCTTTTTAACAGCTAGGCAACTCTTGACTCACGCAGGGATATGGTAGGGGACAGACAATGTTTGGAGGAAGTCGGTAATTGCCTGGTTTGAAGATACCATCCCGGCATTTGCCTGGTGTGGCTGAGGAAAAACTGGTCGATGGCTTTCGTAAGGGCAGTGCGCCCTTCTTGCGATGTTAGGACTTCCGACACCTCAATTTTACACAACAGCTTTTCTTTCTGTTTCTCCCGGAATTGATGTAACACAAACTGCCCATGCTTGGGTGTAATTTACCTTATGTGTTATTAAAAGCTGTTTCTTTTCCTTTCTGTTATTTCAAGCTATAATTCAGGTAATTTGTGCCTTTATCTGTGCACTTAATTTAATGCACTTGTACAACGGGTTAAAAGCTCTAAAATTAGATCAAATACTTTTGTGAATTTCTTTGGATACTTCCTGAAGATTTCAATGCAACTTTTATATATATTGTAGAGAAGTATATGTCCTAGAAAGGTACACTAGGAAACCCTAAAATTGTTGGTTGTTGGTAAGATAGAAGAAAAGTCATCAATGAAATAATTTTCATCGGTGTTTATGTTAAGACAAAGATTTTTTCGTCAATATACATTGTGTCTCTGTTAATAATAAAGGTTAGACTAGATGGTACTGCAGGTATAGGAGGCTCAAGGCTGAACTTGGCTTGCTCAAACAATACCTTCTTCATTCAGTTCAATTCTAAACACTTCTTGATTTTGCATGAATAGGATGCCTTAAAAAAATCAAGAACATAAAAAAGAGCTTCTACGAAACATTTCAAATGGCAGCCGAACACTTTAGGGAAGTTGTCACACTTTTGTTGCCTATATTCTTTTCTAAAGCATCACAATAATGTGTACGCCAAGAGCGACGATACACACGCACTCTTTTTACACTCACAAGCGATCGATGAACTTGATAGGCTTCCTTGGACCGTAATTGCCACACTATAAACAAAACACCAACCATACTGACCATATGTAAACAAACATCATAATATCATTGATTCCGAAATGAACAACAAAACCACTCTCACAAAAATGATTACGAACAAAAACCACAAACTTCCATTACACCAGCACTTCGGACGTATATAATATTTTGGTAATAACGACGCCTTCCTTACCTCGTCTCTTCCTCCAATAGAATCTCCAGACGGCGTAAGCAAGTCCTAAGAGCACAAAAGTAGCGGCAAGAGTTCCTAACACAGCTCCAACAATACTTCCCGCCGTGTAACAGTCCCCTCTTCGAGACTGCGCTGCGACAACCCGTAATGAAACAAGCGTCACAGCAAAAGCGGCGATTAGGCACATTCCGGTGTCTCTGTTAGCTCATGTTTTGTCGCAAACACTACACACTCTCACCTCGCCATTGAAAGGCACTCACCTGTCTGGAACAACCGGCAACAAGTGGTTTTCCCGTCAGAGTCCGCGTGGCAGGGTTGCCACTACTTGTCAGAGAAAATATCGAGAAACTTGAAGAGCGTGCTGAAGCAATCTGTACACATGACGATAACGAGCTGTATTCATCAAGTATTTTATGAAACGCTGCTGCTCTATTATGCTCGATGTGAACGTATATACTGAAAGAACCATCTTTTTTACAATCTTTTCATTTTTTTAAATAATCTACATCGCCAATTCCGCTTCGAAAGATGAAACGTGCGTTGTTAACAATTGTACTGAGAGAGGCAACGAAAAGAACTTCAGATTCCGTTTAGATATAAACATGCGCATCAATGGATTTTCGAAATTTCGATCTTTCCTAAACAGGACGTCTAAAACTGCGTCTAACCTTTGCTTTTCTATTTTCGCTACATTCAAGCTTACGATATTTTTTTAATAATAATAATAATAATAATAATAATAATAATAATAATAATAACAACAACCACCATCACGATATCTAGAATAATGTTCTTTAAATTTACTTGAATATGAAGTCGTATATAAATATATTTATTAAGTTATTTATTTACTTTTTCCTTCCTAACGGGAACAAACCTTTCAAACCGAAACATATGGCCATTAGAATGCTAAGGAGTAATATTTGTCCGATTTCCGTCCTTTCGTTCCTTGATCGATTGTGATTAAACGTAGACTATTCTTCACACATTGTAGTCTGTTTTGCATTTCAATAATAAGCCATAATGGCAGTCAAAAATTATAATACTAAATTCTAGGTTATACCAAACACTTTTAAGACAGTTCAGTGCCCAGAAATTGTAGCACTGCTATACAGAGTAGATCCCACAACTTATATACTTGGAATTAATTCAAAACTAACAGTTCTTATTTTGTTATTGAAGCATAACACAGTCTATGGTTTGTGAAGTGTTACTTTGTGCTTACCTACATTCATATGAGAATAATATATCAATATTAAAATGGTAGGAAAATCTACTAATTCATGTGTTATTGTTTTTTTTTCAATTCCACGTACCGTATGTTACTGCACATGTTCTGGCCAAATTGATGGAAGGTCTACAGTAATGTGGAAGTCGTTAGGAAGGGAAATATCTCAGAGGTTTCGGGGATGGGTATATCCGTCCAGTGTGAATGTAGAGAAAATGAAAATGAATAACCTTGATCGGCATACATTGTGTCATGTATTTAAGAGCGTAGACGGCCAAGATGGAAAAGAATAAGTTTAGAGGTCATACAGACCATGAGTGAGTTTTGGGAGCTCGACACATAATGTAACACGGAGGGGAATGCCGTTCCTGTATGTAGTGAAAGACGAATTAATTATCAAGATGTGTAAACACATGCACAGAATCAAGGTTACAAATAAGAGAATTGACACAAAAAAGTTTCTCAAGTAAACTATTAGTGGAGAAAATTGGTTTCAAAATCTTCACAATTTGATATTCCCATTCTAATCAGGTTTGTATTTCGACCTTAGATAGAAAAACGAAGATTATATTCTATCCTGGTTGGAAAGCCGGATGGAAGGAGACCATTGGGAAGACCGAGACCTCGTTTGGAGGATAATATTAGAAGAGATCTTCGAGAAGTAGGTGTTCGTAATGAAAACTGGCTTGATATTGCCCAGGATAGAATCCAATGGCGAACGTTTGTTACTGCGGCGATGAACTTGCGAGTTCCATAAGCCATAGAGTTAGTTAGTAGACCTACGATTGATAAGGAAACCTGCAAAGATCGAATGAAGTATTCTAAACAGGGTTTGATATATCAAATACTATTAATATTTATTACAAAATATAGATGGAATTAAGCTTATTGTTCTAAAGAATTACTGTACGAAAATGTACTGTACATAGTTATTTTTCTAAATTCATTTCTTTTCTCTTTACATAACTTTATTTAGCCACGTATTTGAAGTAAAAAATGTTTAAAATGTAGGCCTAGGACCATAAGTACTTTTGGAGACGAGCATTAGAGATCAACTTAGAACCACATAGATCTCACTTTATCCTACAACGTAGGTAACTCAATTGTTATAAATTCTTCGAATCTGTGATTACTTACTCAAAGAAATGGAGTAATTTTTTAATGCGGTCCCATCGCTGAAAATCTGCAACCCATATACCACTGCTGTATGTTGGGTTATCTACCACTAAGGGTTTTCATGAACATACAGTCCACTTTATGCCAAACAGATTCAGTTATAACAAGATATTAATCACAAAACGTGATTCAATTTGCTGATTAGTAATGTGAATATGAATATTACTCTTCTGGTATCGCAATTGTTATTATTTGTGTTATATTCACTCCTCCGGCATTATAAGTGTTTTATGGTATGATAATTTCTTGTCGGTTACAGGATAATCAGTGGTATTCCTATTACCTTTTTTGGTATATAAAAAAGGATAATTTGGTTCACAAAATCTACTTTGCATCAGAATATAATTCTGTACAATAACAAATCAAAGTGATGACCAGGACACATTGCAAGACAATAATGAAAGCTGGATAAATCTTGTCACAGAATGGAGAGCAATGGACGCTGAGGGGAAAGCAAAGAGCAACAGGAACTTGAAACAATAAGGTCTGCTAGGATCGTGTGTAAACGGAAGGCAGCAGTCAGAATGAAATGGAAAAATCTAGGGAAGACTTCCTCCAAGATTAAGTTATGGATGTGAATATTTGCTTTCATCAACATATCAGTATTAGTTAACTTGGTGTTTTGCTTTTACCGTATATGAGTTATTTTTGACAATGATAATGTATGTTCTTCTCGGAGGTAGATCTAGGTACGATCCGAAGATCCATAAGCAAGATAAACTGATGGTGGTTTGCCATTACCTTCCATCGGGTGACGATGACGTCCTAAGGACGGGATCTAATATGATTCTTAACGTCAGCCCACTTGTTTTTTAATACATAGGGACAGTAGAATTTCGCGACTCGCGAATTCGCGAAAATTTTGAACACTCGAGAAATCACATGGAATAGATAGATAATGAGAATGTACTTTTTCACTCAGGAAATTCTCGTAAAATTAGGATATTTTGCTTCCGTCCACGATTTCTGAGCTCTACTCAAGAAATGATTTTTATTCATTAATTCACGAAAATAATACCTAAACAAAATATATATTTCGTTCTCAAAAAAATCTACGATCGGACTCTCGTAGCACGGATAATGTTAGAATGTAGTACACTTAGCCTAATTATCCGTAGATGGTAGTAAATTTGCGTTTAACGGACACATTTATTAAAATTTTGATGCTTGCTTAGTAGAGTACAAGAGAGTATAATACGTCAAAACAGTGTTGGCAACTCTAGATAATTATCATAATTTGAGTAAAAAATGCTAGTTGGCAACACTTAATTATGTCAGTGTGAAAGCCCGCACCCTCACATCTGTGTTTCACTTATGAGACATCACTATGGATCTCTAGAAAGCAAGATACGTAAAGGGCTGGTGAAGGTAAGGGCCACAGCCTTCATTACTGTACTATTGAGGCATTCGTCTGGTGACACTGAGAGGGAACCATTGGCGAACCTCTAGCAGGGTAGTCGGCTTTGGGTTGGTTTTCCTATAGTCGCTAAATGGAGAGAAGAAACTACTAGGCACCTTAGGGTATTTTTTCATACTTGCGCTTATGCGTTACTTGCGTTATTACGCTATGTTTACCTTCTTTTCCCCCTTTTTGGTTTAAGCTACAATCCAAGGACTTTTTCTACAAATTGTGCAAGTATTTAGCTATTTTTTATCTTCTATGTAGTTGATCCGTATCTGTGTGGTGTTTCCCCATTGTGTTTGTAGAATAACAGACTAATGATCAGATCTATTAATTGTGTATACGTTTTGTAGATACCACATGATTTGCATTTCCTAATGATCGGTAATATACGAGTTTAGTATTGTAGCTTATGTGTTAGGACATATTAGCAATTTCATGATAGTGTATCACACAGCGCCTTGTTACAAGTCGGCATGCTACGATTATTCATTCGTGGTGACATTTGCAACCCTGCTTTTCAGAGCGAAGACATTTAAATGCTACTATTTTAGCAATGACCACTTTTATTTATTTATTTATTTTACGTATTGGAGATGTTCTGATATGTTTAATGTTCTTACCCCACTTCCCCTTTTTCCTCTTTTGGTTCCGTGTTTAGTTGTAGGTCATTACTTATTGTTTCTTTGCAATTTGCTTAATGACAAACGTACATTAATAATCTTTTATTGATATGGTGATTTTACATGTTTTTCTTGTCAATTTACCCTTTTCTATGAGATAAAGAAGAAGCATATTACGTTTCCTTTAGGCAGAGAGAAGCAGAGAGGGAATGAGTGTCTCTCTCTGAGAAAGCTTTTTGTAGTTCAACTTTTGGCTTTGAGGGCAACATTCGGTTTGTACTAAGAATTTCTTTCTTTTATGTTTGAGAGAGAGAGAGAGAGAGAGAGAGAGAGAGAGAGAGAGAGAGAGAG
>JAGDQP010030072.1:391-22885 GCA_022664845.1 Lepisma saccharinum | reverse complement strand
ATGAGCAGGGATCGATCCGACGACCCCTAGCACCAGAGGTGAGCGCTCTACCAACTGAGCCACCATGGTCCCGTGTCAAGATGTATCCCAGCGTAGTTTGTGCACAATGCATTTTGTAATTTCTCTCACCCGTGGTCTACGCCACTGGTGCTCAACCATCGGTCCGCGAAACTGCTGTAACGATCCTCGGCTAATAACGGTATTCAATTATTAACCACTCATTTTGTAGATTTCGACAATCTAAAATTTAGATTCAAATTTACATTTCCTCTGCAAAATAGCTAGAATCTAAAAATGTGCTGGCATACTTTGAACGTCAAACAAATCTCTAACTCAGTATCATCTTCCCGGTACGTGAAAGATTTTCCCAATTGTTTGCCTATCCGTGCCTATAAAATGGTTCAAAAACACTGGTCTAGGCGGTAACCTTGCGGACATCTCTTCCTTATTTCTGATTGAAGATTTTTTTTTAACAACAACGTTTTTACACAACGCTTAACTAGGCCTTGATTGTAACAAATGAAAGGAAGAACGCTGATCATCGAGCGTATACTGTATAGTAAAAAAAAATATGTGGGAAAAGTCTCATATTCCCGGAAACAACAACACTACCCCATGAGGTGTGTAAATAACTCTCCCCTCGGAAAGGGTATTCTGAAAGAATTTGTGAATCTCAAAAATAAAAATTTTGATTGATTTAAGTCACTCAGGAACAAGATTATGTCAAACTGAGTCAAGACACCGAGTCGTTGGATCAAGATTGGGTCATTCAGTTTAAGTTTCAGACCGGCTCAGGGCGAGTCACTAAAAGTGATCCGTTTCAGCTCTGGTCATCCCTGCTGCAGTCAAAAATGGGATGAAGTAAACTCGGAAAAAGACGTCACCATCATGATCTGAACATCGAGTATGTTCAAGATACATTCTTTCTAACGTATTGGAAACTTCGACCATCATCAAGGAACATTACCTCATTCATCCGACAGTACTTTCACATCAGTCAATGAGGCAATATTCGTCCATGACTTTCACGAATTTGTGACCTGTTAATGGAAATGAAAAGGCATAAAAAGTACGAGGGTCATTTCATAAACAATGTACACTATTTTTTTGTGACTTACACGTTTATTGTTTGGAGAGGATCTCTTTACAAGCCTTCTATATAATCTCCCTGCTTGGCAATGACGGAATCCCAACGTCCGGGTAGCTTCTGTATTCCATCAAGGAAGGCATCCTAAACTGTCGAATGGTTCGGTTAACGTCTGCAGAAAGCTCTTCCCGACATGGAAACCGACGTCCACGGATACATTGTTTCAACTTTGGGAACAGGTCGTAGTCTGGGGGACTCATATCCGGACTGTAGGGAGCATGAGGTAATATTTCCCAACCGTACTTGCGAAGCTTTTGACGAACAGCATTAACAGGGTGCGGGTGAGCGTTGTCGTGGAGAATCAGTGGACCTGCCCTGAGCAACTGCGGTCGGGTTTTGTGGTTTTTTCTGCGCAGTTTCAGCAGGAATTCACAATAATACGCTGCTGTAACACTTCTTCCACATAGAACTCTGTCCGTTATGATAATGCCTTGGTGATCGTAAGCAAAAATCATCATTTGCTTAACCTTTGATTTAGACTATACGCAAAGGAGTAGCCCAACGAGAAAATACACTACGGTCCACTGTTGTCTCACCACAAACTTCACGAAAGGCACTGTGAATTTCTGTTGGGTTTTTGCCACTTAAAGTTTCAATCTTTATGCACGACCTCTGATCTTCAACAGACATGTTACCCGAGACACCTGCCGCCTCCATTTCCAACATTTGTCACAGTCACATTGTGTTCAGTACAGAGCGCACAAGCGCACGTCCTGCTGCCTCAAGACCTCAGCTCCAAGTGACGAAATGTTTACCTCGATTTCATCACCATTCCGCAGTGTTGCCATAGTGTGCGTCATTTATGAAATGACCCTCGTATAATTCATCAGACGACAAAACCATTTGCATTGTTCAACGGCCTTCTGGCGATAGTCCAGTTGCCCTCTGTCGCTACATTTACCTGTTATTCGTGTAAAGTAATAGATTCACAATCCTTAAAATCCACCCTAAGAGAGGACCTTTTACACCCAGCCCTCCTGATCCAGTGGTTCCGGTCGCGGTATTCCGAACGGCATTGGGAAGGAAGAATGTTCGAGTTCTGCTACCGGGCCATAGTGGCTAAGGTTTTTCAGGGTTTTCTTCAGTTTCATCAGGAGAATGCCAATATGGTATCTTTACGAAGGCTCTTGCTGCTTCCCCTTCCTAGCTTCGGAAGAACAATCACCAAGGAGCACTACCTCTCACACATGAAAAACAAATGCTCAGAAATGAAAAGTGTAGAAGGTATCATAGCTCTTAAGCTCTTTTCGGGACTACCTTAGCCTGTGTTTTCCTTAAACAAGTACAGTGTTGCTTTCGAAATGTGGTTAGGGACTTTTGTGATCATAAAATGAGTACAATCAACCAGCATACTTATTTTTTTATAAAACTCAGAAATATTTTCTCTGAAATTATATCAGTTTTGTGGAAGTAGTGATTTTTTGTTTCTTTTTTTCAATTTTTCTTACATTCAGTTTTCTGGGATTACTTTTCAGAATAAGGGCGCTATTACACTATCAAGCTTGCTGATCAGCTTGCTCGACGAGTATACTCGACATGGTCAAAGAGCATTTACACTGATAAGCTTCCTCGACGGTTATGTCGGTCAGGTAGCTCGCCAGTGTAATAGCATCTTAAGTTCTGATAAGCAACACCTCAGTCTCCCTTTTTTGTGCATAGATCTTCTTCAGTATAGTGACAAAAAAAGCAGAACTCTACAGACAAGACAACGTATACTTAATTGCTCATGAAACATCGTTCACAACCATAAAATATAAGGTGGGAATCTGTGTGCTTGGTTGTTGCAACCATGCAACTGCAGGATATTGCTGAAATAGTATTTCAGAGTTGTTACATAACGTTAAAAATGTTGACATTTGTGTTTAGTATAACAATGCGGTATAAGGAAAAGAATGACTTGATACAACTTCTTTTAATTTGTATGTTCCTTTCCGGTCAAAGGTCTTATGTCCTTTGTTGACGTGAAGGGAATTGAGCAAGTTAGGATTTTCTCAAGGTCTAACAGACTTGTTCCTACACAGCAATATCGACCTGACTCAAAAGTGAATGGAGCTTCCTTTGACATAACTTCTTGCAAAAGCTTAGCAACTCAAGCCAATTCAATTTAACAAGGTTGTATCAATCAGTCTAATTGACAAGAATCAAGGCTGAAATAACCTTTACAAGATAAGAAAGAAAACATAATATACTTAAAAAAATAATAAAAACGTAGCGCTGGATGGGGATCAAATCTAGGACCGTTGGCACACTAATCTGATACTGTAGTCACTACGACACGGAATCAAACACCATAGCTGGCTTTCCAAGCGCTATGATACTTTAGTTCAACAAAATAAGAAAAAAATGTGTAGTAAACCGGTGGAAGTTGGCGAGGACTAGCTCACGCCGAAACCTTTCTGGCACGTGATGGGGCTTGGGACAGCGAAAGTGCAACGAAAGAAACAATAAAATCAATTACAAGTTTGACAATCTTCCTTGCATAACTGCTTGTTGCAACAAGCTCGACTTAAGTTAGTTATAACAACCAATCTGCTTATGTTACTCTAACAAATTTGTTTCACTCTTGTTTATTAAGTTCAACACAATATCTAGTTTGATAAGTTCAACACAATATTAAGTTCAATGTAAGTGAATGGCAACCTTGTTGCAAGTTGGCATGCTATCTGGGTTTAAACTTTATTACCATTATTAACTGGATCGGTGTTAATATTCTGTTAAAATCTTGTAATAATTTGATTTCCTTCCCATTGTTGAACCAACTTGAAACCGTGCACTTGTTATCAATATATAAAATCAGTAATGTGGTAAAGCTACAAACTTTCAATACTGTATTTTTGTACAACATGGACTCAGCTTATAACGAAAGCGCAACTAAAAGAAAGAAAGTACAGAAAAAATGACTTTAGATGTCTATCGTAATTTAGTTGATAGAATGTTGATTTAATAATCGCAAGGTCCTGGGAACGATCCCAACGGCCACATATCCTGATTGAAGTTTTTTCCAGGTTTTTTTCTCAGCTACCTGAGCGACTATCTTCCAATATTCCTTTGCCCACACTATCCCGACATAAACCAGAGTTACCTGAAGAACATTAAAACATTCAAATTCAGATTTTTGTTTAGGGAGCTCAAGTTGCTTAGAAGTTTTCAATATAATGAGATCATAGCCTTCGGTTATGGTAATGGTATCTTCGCATTACATGCACGAAGGTTCTGGCGGACGCTAGAACCTACACGAAAACAGGTAGCGAGAAACAAACTTCAGATTGGTATTTACAAAACCTTCATTTACGCAGTCGTTTCCTATCTTTGGTAATTTTGCATTAGATGCTCTTAGTCTATACTAACGCATGCTGACGTCTCAACAAAAGCAGTTAGGGAGAAACTCATTTCTGATTACAGTTGAACTTCGATTTCCTGGGCCGTTTTCAATGAGCACAATATCTCTGTGGTATCTTTCTACTATATTCGTTTCAGGATCATAGGGTTTCAGACCCTTAACTTTAAACAATAAATGTATTTTGTACTTCTTTTTACGAAGAGTTTTACTCACCCACTTGTACGTCTTCCTGTACATGTCGAATAAAAAACTGGACACTAGGATACAGTCGAAGAGTTTCCTTTATACACCTTTCCAAGTATTTCATCTCAACTAAATCGTCCGGTTTTGCTGGCTGATCACTGTTGCCAAGAATACTTTTAAGCTCTTCTACAACTTTGTCCTTCATATGAAAAAAAAAAACAAATCTATATTTCAATATTTTATGTTTTAGTAACGTTAGCAAAATAATGTTGTACGATTACTTATTTATTTTAATGTAAGCGATTGACTAAAACTAAAACTTTTGTAACAAATCCATACTTGATTGCAGATTAAAAGTATAATACTATTTTTTCCTTTCTATATGTATACAGGGTAATTGATAAATAAGTGCAAAAAATTGAGGGTGAATTCCTGATACCAAAACAAGAAAAAAAACTTCCAGTGAAGAAATTCCGAAATCTGCTTATTTTCGAAACTACAGGGGTTCAAAGTTATGGCAGCATCGTGACAAATTACGTCATATCTCGGGAAGTAAACATAAGTGATGTCGACTTAGCAAAAATCACACTCGAAGTGGTACCCAATGATGTTTATGATTGGTGAATACAGCGTAGAGGGAATTTCTATGCTTAATCAATTACACCAATTAATTCCTTGATAACAAAATTTTTCTTACGTTGCGAATCCCTGCGGAACTCCCGCGATTATAAACAAGTCCAGGGAATCTACGAAAAAGATACCCCTAACTTCGAAAAATTGCAATAAAAGCTATTTTTTCGCCATTCTATGCAGAAAAACGTACTGAATAATGAATCAAAAGTTTACATAGTTTGGAGCCCGCGAATTAAAAAAAAATGGCGTCAAAACAGTTTTTGTATTTATCTCATCAATAGTGGGCCGTACAGAAATTTGTCAAGAGTAAGAAATGAAAGATCGTAGTTTTTTCTTCTTTTCTTTCAGACTCGGTATTACCATATTTCAACTAGAACGAACGTTTACAAAGTTATCATCGGTTTCAAAGTTGTAAATTTTAACACAAAAGAAAACCGAAATTAAGAAAGATATGTTAATTATTATTGATTTATTTACTGTCAAGACAACAGACTTTATAACCCAATTTAGAGTGTCGATATTTTTAAGGCTCGTTTACACGCATTTTTATTACAATATGTGTAAGCGCTTTGGAAGACATATCACATAATATGCAATTCGATGCAGGTTCTACACATTTCATTGTAGGTGATACATATTCTCCAGATTGGTGACTTCATCATTATATTTGTAGTTGCCTTTTCGCTGTGGAAGAGACCAGTGTTGTCTACGCGAGATTTTAATAACGGGACACGAAACTGTAACAATGATACTAAGTATGTGCAGTCTAAGTCCTTTTGTATTATTTTTTCTAAGAAATAATAGATCAGAAATGCTACGCTTTTGTTCTAACGTCTGAAAATTAAAGTTTTTAATGATTGTATTGTAATTTTTATAAGTAGGATACATCCGAGTTTGTTTATGGGTTAGAAAGGGGGGAAAATGATTGTATTTTCTGAAGTTTTAGAAGATAAGGCCTATTTCCTCTGGGATTTTGCGAAATATAATCGTTTGTCATTCTGTCATTGCAGGCGATTGAATTTGGCGCTAATCCTCAATGAACGGATCGAGATTGTGCTTATGAGAGCTCTGTCTTATTTCTGCTAATGATGCGCACTGAACTGAGCTGTAAACACACTGGTACTGCGACCACCACGTACCAACACAATCTCGATCTGTTTATGAAGAGTTATCGTCATGCTGAATCACATGTAATGACAGAATGACAAAAATTTACTTTTGCCAAATCCCTGAGCAAATAGCCCCTATCTCCTAAACAAAGACAACATATAGGCGAAAACGATTTCACATTTGAATTTCTGGGAACGACCTAACCTAAAACAATATGTTACATGTTGTCCTTTCTATTGTCATTCTCGACATGAATCCAAGATGGCGGGTTCCAAAGTACGTAAACTTTTTATATGTTACTCAGCACATCTTTCTACATAAAATAGCGAAAAGAAAATATTTCATTGCAATTTTTTTTATCCTAAATCGTATTTCTCCTGGACTAGATATATCGGGCGCTACTTTGGGTATGACTTGCCAAGCCAATGCCGCATACGTTATTGTGTGTCGAGCTATGGCGTTATTTGTGACGATGCTGCCATAACTTTGAGCTCCTGTAGTTCCGAAATTAGGCATTTGTCGAAATTTCTTTCGTGTTTTGATGTGGGGAATCATCACCTCCCGAACTTTGTCCGTGTAAGTTTAAAACACGTTGCACATGTTGGCAATAAGTGTTATCTTTTCCCTAAACTTGCTTTCTTATGTATTTTCGTTTACACATAAACTTTGACAAAAAAGAAGTTGATCGCTGTCGCAAATGGGATGCCTTGACTCTCCACATCAGCAATTAGTTAGATGTTCAGCTGAGGCTTCAGGTGCGAAAGATGCTTCATAATAAACCGTGACTGTGGAGTGGTAAAAACCCCCGAAAAGGAACTCGGAGTTCCGAATTCGAGTCACGGTCATAGCAAAGACTATTTCTGTGTATTTTGCAAAGTTTAGTGAATGAAATGTTTTTTTGTTTCTTTGTTTATTAGATTAAAAAAGGAAAGCTATCCCCCTGTGCGATACGCATGCGCCGTGAACGGCGCATGGGGGATATGGAGGTAGCACTCCACATTTTCTTGACCTACGGTACGAAGTGAGGTGGGGTGTTCAGTCCCACGCTCGACCGTCTTTACCTTCCCAAGGTGCCCAGGAATAGCAAGGACACTCCGGTACTCAGTTTGATAGGAGGTTGAGTGCACCTCAGAGCGCCAGCCATGGGAACACTGTGAGAAAAGTCTCCAGTGTTCTGGCCGGGATTCCAAGATTTGAAAAAAGAAACAGTATAGTGGCAGACACCCCCATGCTATTATTATTCGTTATTTTTAAAAAGTGAAGCGGTACATTACTTTTTTCTTAAATTAGATCGGTGGTATTACCTATTTACGTTTTTGTTAACCTAATCGAACTAATATAAATTTAAGTATAAGCTGTGTTATGGTCTGAAGCGCAGTAGAAATAAATTATAAAATGTTAAGAGAGCCGTGAACCGATTAGATTTTGGGAACCACTGGCATATCTTATCTCTTATTATCTTAATAAATTACATTCCTTCCACTGTTCTCTTGTGACGATTTGCTGATTGTTGTAACAATCAACTTTTGTTTCTCATAAGAATAGGCAAATTTGTGATGTCAGGGCCCTCGGATAGTCCCGCCTTGAGGTGTGATCGCTCTGCAAAGCTTCTACTAACGTCCTCCGCATGCGTGCATGCAACTACAGCCTCTGTCGTGTGTGTGTGTGTGTATGCTACGGTTTCCATCTCACGAAGATATTTGCCGCGTGTCGGTTTGTGTCTAACAGAAGAAAGAAGGTGAAACAGGAAAGCGCGAGAAGAGTTTTCTTCATCTGTTTTTTCAGTTAATAGTACGTATATGCTCTGATTTGCCATAAGGCCTTCTTGGGGGTATCCAATCCCTTACCTTTCCCGATTCTCTGCTATGATTTGTTGGTTGTTGTACCATACACGTTTGTCTCTGAAAAGGGACTTCTATCGCAGCTGTAGCAATAACCAATTTCTTTGTGCATGTTGTTTGGGTGTAATATCTGTTGATTCCACCACAATTGAAAGGCTGAATGCAACATTGGTCTAACGCACTTCTGAGACAAACTGAGAAAACAAAGAAGAAGAAACAACTTCAGGTTTTCAGAGCTACTGTCATACAAAGGTAATTAATTGAAAAATATACCTAACTATTTTTGTTTGACACTAACTTGGAAATCATTTGTAACACTCACTTTGATTTCATTGACGTCCATTTCTTGCTTTGTTTTCTAACGTCTCTTATAAATGGTTTGGACTATTGTTGCACTTAACCGTTGAAGTCTTTAATGCAGCTTGTTTTCTCGGTATGGGATTTCAGTTGAAGACCACAGCGTAAGAACGTTCTTTTTCCGTTTTCTTTGGTTTTACGGGAGAGTGCTTTAAAAATGCACAATCAGCATTGCGTTTCCCTGCACTTCAAACAAAGATTTGCTTGTAATACACATAGTATCTTCATGCAAGATAGTTTGTTTAAAAAAGGCTCTTCAAAGAGCTAATAGATTACCTCAATTTAGCCAGAAATGGACAAAGTGCGTTCTTTTCCTGTGGTTTTCAGTTGGAAAGGGTAGGCCCTGAAATTGAATTACTGTAAAGTGAGCCCAGGTATCTCTCCTACACCCTTCCATGCACTCATCCCTACAATTATACACACACAATATAAATACAAATTTTCACAGTGTCATACACTGCCCTTTCATGCTTTGATAATGTTACCGAGAGATGACTTTTCATCTTCTATTCATTCAGCTTAGTGATCAATTTCGACAGTGAAATAATATTTACAGTATTGTTGGGTGTGTTTTATTATGCGATTTGAGTAGGGGGAGGTATTAAAAGAAACTGCATATGTTCTTACCTGGATGTCTGGATGATGTCCTAGCATAAACAAGGTCCAGGAGATAGCTGCTGATACTGTGTCATGTCCCTTAAATAAAGGAAAATGAAACATGATTATAGTGTAATACATTCAAACACAGCAAAAGATATTCCTGTTAATTCAACACTTTTTGGTGTCTCACGTTGACCACCAGTTTTTGTGTTAAATCAACACAACAAGCGATGTAGATATCGATGATTCGTGTTGATTCAGCACTCTGAAAGTGTTAGTATGACGCCTCCATTGTGTTGAGTGAGCATTGACAACACATCCATTGTGCTGAACCACCGAAATCAACACCGTTTCTTTGTGCTGATATAACACAGAAAAGTGATGGTTGCCCTGGAACACCGAAAAGTGTTAAATCAACACAGCTAGTTTTTGTTGTAAACCCTGTGAAAGAAATGTGCCTCTTTTACATTTGTTGTACACATTTCCTCTTAATTTGTCTTGGTATCGTATGCAATAATTGTGACAAGTGGTACCATGAGTTATGTCTGTCCCCCAAATGTAAATTATTATATACATTTCATGTTAATTTCCTTCTACCTTCTTCGCTCTTGTACACTTTGTCCACGCATTTCATTAATTGTGTGTTTGATAAATGAACTGTTATTAACGTCCTAAACGAGCTGGTGAGTTTCTAAGGACTGGACCCACAGTTTTTGGTAAAGTGGGCTCCGAACCACTCCGTTCAAGGGACCACGTCAGGGTAAATGTGTGATATAATCAGATATAGTCACCTTGGTATCAAATTTCTTGAATCTACATGATGAATCAAAAGTCGCAATACAGCCTTATAGTTCACAAACCATCAGGAAAATGAAGTATCGTAGTACAGAAATGTGGAATGGTGGGAAAGGGCTACATTTTGGAGTAATGCTCAATATGGCCGCCATCTTGAAATCCCGATGGTGGTCTTTTTTTCTTTTTTTTCAAATAGCAAGTGGGTCGTATGGCATGAATGTATTTGCAATAGCTTTTTTGATACCTTAATAGTTGCTCCTCCTAATTCAGCACGTTCCATTGTGACTTGCGGCGTTTATTTTTCTGTGTGCCCAGAAGCTTTTCAGATCAATTCAAATGTTATTTTCCCAGTTATGCAAATATATTTTATAAACTTATAGATATCTCTATTTTGGTAAGAGCATTTCTATAAATTTCTTGTAGTGATAAGTACTTTACGGTTGCGAAAGTTGGAGTACAACACTAGCAGACGAACATAAATTACGAGTGTTTGAAAATAAGGCCTTGAGAAAAATATATGGACCGAAACGGGTCGAAATGACTGGAGAATGGAGGAGACTACATAATAAAGAACTTCACGGACTGTACTACTTACCAGATGTTCTGAGAATAAAGAAATCGTGACGAGTAAAATGGGCAGGTCATGTAACTCGAATGGGAAGAAAAACGAAGACTATATTCCACCTTGGTTGGCAAGCCGGATGGAAAGAGACCGTTGGGAAGACCGAGACGTCGTTGGGAGGACAATAGTAGAAGGGATCTTCGTGAAGTAGGTGTTCGTGATGAAAACTGGCTTGATCTTGCCCAGGATAGAATCCTATGGTGAACGTTTGTTACTGTGGCGATGAGCTTGTGAGTTCCGTAAGCCATAGAGTAAGTAAGTTGGATAAATAACAACCCCGATCGTTTGGTTCAGTTTTCTACGGTCCTCATCAAATGAATTATGTGATTTGAAAGCCAGACTGGATATATTTTACATTAGATTTTTATGGAGGTATTACATTTATCAGAAATGGCGTATAATATGTTACAGAAAGATTCAATGGCTTCGTCTTCAAACTTTAAATATTATACAACTACGATCTGTTCATTTTTAATTAAGTATAATATGACGCGATAAGACAATTAAGAGGTGTACAAAAAATAACGCGCAAAAACATCCATCTACAAAGTTCTTCGTCTTCACTCTTGGTGCTAAAATGTTATGTATGCAAAGTGACGTAGTGGTTAAACAATGCAATTACGAAACAAATGACCATCAACACGGTAATTAGCGGCTAAACAATTAGTTGCGAAACTTCATTAAAAATGCAACTTTAGGAACTTAAGTACTTTTTTTTCGTTAGTTTTGAACTCAGGAAGTGTTAAATAATATGTACTACAAGAGTTATGAGGTAAAAATGATTCTAAAAATGGATTTTGAACGTTTTCAGAACATCTAATCTTTGAATGTTAAACACTTCTTGAACACTTTATGCTCACACTTTACTCTGTCTTTCAATGCCCTGCTACTTACAGCAATAGTCTATCAACCAAATGATCTGTATTCTGTTCCCGTCCCTGCCAACTTTTGTACAATTTAAGTTTTGTATCCTTCCGCCTGTAGCTTCAATAGCAGCAAGTATAGGTCACATAGGTTTCTGCAATCCCTCAGACAGATGGATACTTGGATGTAGCCTCGCCGCGTAGCTACTGCTATCCTGTGCATCATTATAGAAGAAAGTATTACAGTAGAAGTCCGATAAACCGGCATCCAACAGTCCGGAACGCCCGATTGTCCGGCACTATCCCAGGTTTTTTTCTTCTTCTGTAAACGCCTGTGACCGACAGTTGAAAGCGCTTGGCGCAGTTCGGAACCTCTCGGAAGTGTCCACTACGCGTCTGCTACAGTTGGACGCAATCAGCATTGTTCGGAATCAATCGGAAGCGTTCGGACTTTACTCGGCTGTCACCACACACAGGTTCAGTTCATTGTTTTCGCTGTACGGTTTAGAATATACCAGTAGTAAGAGGTACCGCCCGATAGTCCGGCATTTTCCGTAATCCGGCACCGGACCGGCCGTGTCGGGACTATCGGACTTCTACTGTATTTTGTACTAACTGATATGTCCCCCCCCCCCTCTGTTGATGCGGGTTGTATTTGGTAAAACAGACTGGCAACACTGACAAGTTGAACGGTTCGAGGGTGGAGACTTACACAGTATTTTTTTCTGTGGTGTCAAATAATGTTTATCCCAACTTTGGTGCTGATGTGTCCAACTGAATGGAACCATTTTTTAAAAAACTAGATTTTTAGAATAGTTTGGCAATACTGACAACTGGGATGGTTGGTGACAGTGCAGGTGTGTACCACAATATTGAAGCAGATTTTACAAAATCATTTTTAAAAGGGTGGCCAATGACCATACTGATAACTAGAGCACAATACCAAACCTGTAATACTTCTAGCACCTGGCTCAGTACCGTATGGGAAATGTGGAAATCAATGGATGCATGTAGATTTATATAATTAACATAGATGTGCATGTGGCGGGTCTCCACAGTCTAGTGGTTAGAGCGTTGGACTCATGTCCGCGTGGTCCCGGGATCAAATCCCGACCGGAGCACCCCACTTTTCGGCGTCCACCCAGCGTCGTGAGGCAAACTGGGGAGTCACGTGAATAAAGACGTGACGGCCACTCGGTCCAGAAAGCCCCTAATACGCCTGTTCGTGGCTAGATGGCGAGCAGCGCTGACCACACTGCCATCTCTCAAGTGGACGCAGTTCCACCAACCGCGGAGAGATGGCGTTGGGGCAGGCACAGGACCTTTCGGTCTGTAACGCCAGTGGTTATTATTAGATGTGCATGCGGAGTAGGTACTAGGATGGAAGTTATTATTATAAGCTTGTGTATTTTTATGCTTATTTCTGTTGTTTCGATGATATCGGTGTGTATTAAGCTGGGGTGCCACGGGAACATAAAAATGTCTCATTTCGATGTAATGGTGGTAGGAAGATCATGCGCTTATACAGTTAATAGGTTACCGAGACATATTTCTGCACTGTAATGTGTACAAAACATGTACGAAAATGTGTTCAAATGGTGGCCTGAAGTAAAAAACACAAATATTGGCTCATTCAAGGGTGAGATTTTAAAGATATAGAGTGTTTTGAATTTTGATCGTTTTTTAAAATCGTTTTCTGTCATCGATAAAATATTCAACACAAATACACAAAACTAAAGAACTAAGGATGAATCCGACGTACGACTGGCTGTGACAGTTACTTGAAATGCGTATAATTCTGCCAAAAATGAAACTAATTTTACTTTTTAAAAAATCTGTACCTGCGGGGTCCTGCCCCCCCAGGACCACCCTCTGGGTACGTCCCTGATCAAACCATATTAAAATGGTATTAATGGTTACATAAGATCATCTGATTCTGTTCAATATACAATGGAGCACACTGTGGCCCTATATTCACATGATCCACCTGTTTACATAATGATAAACATTTACCACTTATTTGGGAGTCTTACCTCAAACATAAACGTGTCGACCTCTTCTCTTATTTCGTGATCCGAAAGAACAGTTCCGTCTTCAGAGGCTTCTATCAGCAGGTCAAGAAAAGCTGAACGTCGCTTTTTAGCTGCAAATAAAAAAAAATCTTAATTTGCTTTAGAGTCAATAAATATATTGCAGCTGAGAAGAATGTAAATACATATTAGTTACAAGAAATTTTTATTATTATTATACTTAGGATATTTAACGGTCTAGATCACCACCGCCATCTTGGTACGCACTTTCCATTGATTTCCATGGGGATTGTTTTACTCGTCTTATATCTTTCAGGAGCATACTTTTAACTTCTGTTTACGCCCAGCTTATCGTCATGTTCTCTTTTACTCATGCTATTTTATAGAAATGCAATATTTTACACAGGAACAGTATAATTTCCCGTTAACATATGTGATTTATATAGCAAACTATTAATAATACATTATACTTATATATTTGAAGAAACTTCACAAACCAAAACTATACAAGAGTCAAAATAACCACCAAGGCAAGTTTTGTGAAAGCAGAACTTAAATATTCTACTTCCGAGAGGCATAAAATGAGTAAAACAAATCCCGTGTAAATCAATGGAAAGGTCATACCAAGATAGCGGGGATGATATACACGTTAAGTTGTGTTTACTTAGTTGCTAGAAATAATGCTATGGAATATGGTTTGTAGACCTAATTTGTAGCATACATTGAATTTATTACGGTCTTTGTGGATGTGGTATCATTGATACGAGTAGGATTATTGGAAATAACTATAATCTGTCGTTTTATATGGTACGCCTATAAAGTACAAGACTTGCTAATGAATATATGGATATACGAAATACCATACGTTTGCTACGTAATTTGTTGGTCATAGCAGATGTTATTGAAAGACTCAGGTGAAGTAGTTGTAACATGCATCCAGGTGTGTTATCTTGGCCACTTTTGAAGTTATTGGTACCTAGTGCAAAGTACAAGTTGTATGAGGACTAAGTATGTAGTTTTGGTTGCACTCTATATAATAGAGTTATGGGTGATTTAGATAGATTTCAGTGATGTTGAGGAAACAAACCTAATGAACAGATGTATAACTAAGTCATATTGAGCGGAGCAATAGTGGAATCAAACCACAAGGCATTCCAGTCTATGTTTGGTAGTAATGTTGTAGGGAACTTCAGAAACAAAAAAACGAAATATGACTTTGTGACAGTTTTATAATAAATCTTAACAAAGCCTTCATGGAGGTTGGTGAGTCAAAACAGTCAAATATCGCAAAAAAAAAAAAAGTGTTGTGGCAGCATGCCATTAAGAGATTAGAAGCAGGGCGACTTAGCTAAGTGGTTCAATGTTTATACTTCGTGGTCAGCAAGCGCTGGAACATTTTCCAGAAAACACACACAAAAAAAAAAAACTCGCGGAGATAGAGTGAAGGTCGACCACGTGTAACAGCAGCCATTGATGAACGATATATCCGCTCGTCTGACTGAAAAAAAACAAGTCCAGCACACCAATCCAACTAGTTGCTTCTAGCAGACAAGCTGTATCAACAAGCATAGTTCCTAGACCACAAGAATGTAGAATGTATACCAAGAGATCGGTGTTACGTGTACCATTTACCCAACAGCACAGAGTGAGCAAGAAAGCATGTGGTCTCACAAGCAATTAGTGCTTTCGACTGATAAATCCCCAATTTTTCTGGACAGTAATTTTCGCTGAAGATCGGTCTGGACAGAAGCAAGGACAATTTATCATCCATCCAAAATCATTGAAAAGACGGATATCGAGGTGCAAGTGTGCTTCTTTGAGGTGTTATCTCTCTCTCTCTCTCTCTCTCTCTCTCTCAAGGACACGCAGAATTCTACGTGTGCCCACGTGACAGTTCAGGGATATATAGATGTCATCTTGGTTCGATTTGTTAGACCTTGTATACACCAAAGAAGTAACAGATTCATTGCGCAAGAGAATAATGCGCCCGTCTCCATGGAATACGTCTAAGTCGACCGCTACGTCAAGGAGCACCGTATACGAAGACTAGAGTGGTCAAAGAGATCCACGGATCATAATCCTATCTAGCACATGTGGGTCGATTTGTAAGCTCTTCGCTAGCATTGAACTGTGATACCAATAAATCGGGTTGACACCCTTATTAGTAGCATCTAGCGTCATTAGTTGTTTCAATTGCTCTCGTAATGGTCATATTCCTTATTAGTGTCTGGTGTCGGACTATTTGTCCATTCTTAGGATCGACAACTGTGTGGGTCAGGTCAGTGAAATATTTTTATTTCTGTAAAAGTGTTCCTTGATTTTCATCATTGTTCGCCGTAAATATTCAGTTACAAGTTACATTTGTGCACTAGCGTTTGTTGATCTTATTTCTATTACATGATTGGTTAGTTAATGACTATCAGTGTAAACAGGATTTTTCTTCTTATATGTTGGGCTCTGTTTTCAATATAAAGGCAAGAACCACACCAATGGGAAGCGATAATAGCAGCGAAATAGTGGGTACTGTTATCTAAAAAAAAATACTAATCGTTTGAACATAACTGATGTTTAGATGAAACCCTTTCATTACATATTTAACATAATTTTCATTTGTATAAGAAAACTCACTTTCCACGTGTCCGTTGCCAATCAACTGTTCATCTTTTAGACTCTTCAAATACTTTTTCCTCTGTTGAATCACCTACAAAAGAAACCATGGTTGAATGTTTCCATTTATATAGGAATTTTAATTTATGTATGGCCGTTAGTCATGTACGACTCAGGCCGGGATTCGGTAGACGAAAGGATGTGAGAAGTAGTCTACCAGGATCCAAGTTAATTGTGTACCAATAACAAAATTTGTAAGACTGGTTTAACGTATAGAACAACTCAGATATCGACCCATTGAGAGAAAATTAGAAGGTAACGCGCCTAAAAGAAATCTAATCAACCACTCCCCCACTCTTCACTACAACTAGAAAGAGTGAGAGAAATTTGTAACTATAATAAACATTCTTACATAGAAACTGCAATTTCTCTTAAGATGTTAGAACAATATATGGCATACCTTCTCAGTAAAGCCGTGAACAATTCGAAGACATCTCTCGTGTTCCCAACCACTTGGTGTGCATTTATAAATCCAGTATGGGTAGAACCATGGTGACATCACTCTATCATAGACGGCGTTGCTCAAACTGAAAACATACAATAGCTGAACTTAATTTACAGCTAAGTATCTTTACTAGTACACTGAGCGAAGAAAGTTCCTGGAATGCAAAGTAGTGAAGGTAGGCAACACACCATACACGAAATGTTGCGTTTAATCAGTTCAGGACAAGTAAGAAATACCTGTTCCCCCTTTCGCTCCTTCGGGAATATACAAATGCAATGATTGGAGGGACCTATGAAAGGAGAGACACGCCCCTAGTTTGAAACCATGTACACGTTTTAGATCCTTCTCCAATCCTGGGATAAGGCAACAGAACTCTTTACATCACGAGATTATTGTAACCAATCATAAATTGGAATGTTTGAAACTTACTTCATCGGCGAAAAGCATGAACTCCAAAAATAGAAAAGAACTTCAGTAAATAATAATAATAAGCATTACACCCACTAAAGTAGAAAAAATTAAAAATGCACACTCTAATAAAGAGAGAAATAACACAATGTAACTTTAAATTGCGTTTATAAAGACAAACATTCTCGTTTAAGTTTCGAACTGGAACGATCATTCAATATTGGCAAAATATACAGTAATTGTGCCGTTATATAAAGTGTCCTATGTGGCGTAATGGAATAATGCGTGGAAATAAGAGCTTCAGACTAAAATCAGACGTCCTCGGTTCAAGTCTCTTCATATGACCATTCACTTTTTCAAACTTTTATTTTGAAGAAAACAGATGAAAAAATCTCAATTTCACAGATATATTTTAAATTACATTCCAAGACTTGAATAACAGGACGAGCTCAGAGAAATACGTTACGCTGCCAATTTTAACCCTAAAAGCTACGTAAGGGATGTAATTAACGAAATCAAGTGAACATGTAAGTTAATATGACCAGCTGTCGAGTTCAAGACGGTAATCACACAAGACAACGTTTAAAATATTTTTCCGTAAGATGAAGAAAGATCTTTATTCTTTACTAATTTGGGGGTGCTGATTTGAAATTTGGCAATAGAATTTTTGTCGCACGTAAGTGTTTTATGTTGTAACGTCTTTGGCCATTTCGTATTTAGAACAAAATTGCCTGTTCATATTGTCTTGATTTTATGAATATTTACACACTATAGATCATAACCAGTGATTCCGCCACACAACCCCCTATGGCACACAACTAGAAAATCGATAGAAACCATGCAAAACCCACTTATACCCTCCCAATGTTAACTTTACACCCCCAAAACTGAAAATCCTGGCGGAATCCCTAATCATAACACAGGCTATCAAGCACAGAAATACAGTGATCAAAAATCCTACAAGAGCAAATGAAGCTGAATTTGAGGTTATGAAGCAATGTTTACTTTAGAACTTTGACTTCTAATCGTGAGATCGTGGTTCGAATCCCGTTCTAGAAAATTTATTTTTATAATGATATAGTCCTCAAAGCATGAATAATTACATAAAATAATAATAATCAATTCTATATGTATTCATACAAGCATTTCAGGACATAAGTACTTATTATGTTTAAAATATAACATCAGAGAAGTGGTGGGTGTTGACAGAACGTCAGTATGTTATAGGTGAACGTTAAGCACAAATTAAGTAAATGTTGTAATATATAAAGTCGGACCAACGTGCCATACAGGAAATTCATTATCCCCAAAGCTAATGATCCCCACGAACGATGAGGCACTAAGATACTAAACTGTTCTTCAGTACAGAAGACAGAAGTTCTTTCCATGGATCTGAAATGCTTTTCTCTCTCTTGCTGGCAAATTCTATACTTTTGTCATCTGATGAAGAGAAGTTATTATCTTATTAACTAATAGAAAAAGTACTTGACCTGATCAGGTCTCGAACCCACGTTCGTGTAGTATTGGCTTAGAAAGCAAAGGTTTAAACGATGAGCTACTTTTAAAACTGGAGAAATGTTGCCAAGATTTGTCTTTTTAACACACCAGCAGATTGAGTCACGCTAAGTGGACCATTTTATACATTAGTGATTTTAGATAAGGTAGATTATTTTTAAAAAAATATTTTAGTAATAGTAAAACAATCTTACTGTTTGGTAAGGAATGATATTCATTTCCATCTAAGCAGTTGTCTTCGAACAGAACAATCGTGTGTCTTGAAACAGTTCCGCCGAATACTCCTTGCGCTCTTGTTACGGGGTTTGATTCGTGGTTGTTTGCGCGCCAGCGATCGTGCTGCCCTCAGCAGCAAGAACTCGCAACTGAGCGGCTGTCCCGCCAGTTGTTACTTTGGAATGGTGGTTTTTGCACCTATTGTTATTATAAAATGTCTTCACGACTCTAAATTCTATAGAAGTGCCAAAATTTGTAATAATGCTTCGGTTGGTAATGTATTGTAGAGTAGTAATGTTGTAGTAGTAGTAGTTGAATATTATTTTGGAATCGAACTCGGTGGGTTTATCTTAGCCGTCCGGTATATTGGAATTGAACCCAATTGCACGTGCTATGAATAGACGCCATTTCGTGTTCGTACTTAATGTTCATGATTTAAGTTCAACATATTTTATATTGTGTTACTCTAAATTACAGAATGAGATAATTCTTGCGTTATTGAAAGAAAGTAGGAAAATCAGCCTTTATAATTTGCTTGTTGTGTGCGATGATTGAAATGTCGAACGACTGTTGTATATTTAAGTATGTTTGGCAGCGGAGCTGTCTGTATTAATCTTGCTGTGAAGGTAGCTTTGTTTATAACTACCAGGCAAATTAAGTACAATTCAGTAATATGCTAGGAAATGTACGAGCCGATAATTCACATAGTGGGTCAATCTCTTGTGGCCGTATTCTTTTTTGAACATCTAAATTCCCCTTTGAAATTATTCAGTGTGATTGGTAATAGTAGTTACATGTTTCAAAGATTGCACTCAAATTTATTTGTGAAGTAAAGTGAGTGAATTTATGGTAAAGTTTGTGGCACATGCTTCAGCAGCGACAAATTGTAGGCGGCATCAATGATCAACCTAATGGTCCGAGCACTAAATGAGAAGGACACTAAATAAAAAATAAGGGTATTGTAATGTTTCACGAGTTAGGTATATCTATCGTTATTTGCACTTGTTACAAATTATGTGCTTGTTGATCCTTCTTCTGGATATTGTGAATAAAAGTGTTGTTAACATTCAATTCGTGCGTATAGTGTTCAAGCCTTACAGTCTTCCAAGTAGCAGGATAATAATAATAATAATATTCTACACAGCGCTTTTAACGTGAAGATTCTATTCCCCTAGATGTGTCGGCTTGGTATGATTGCAGCATTAACCTTAGTTGCAGTTATTCCACGCCAGTTACATAGCAGCCTGGATGCTTTATCTAGATTTAAATCTCCATCGTATATTTTATACGTGTAAAAGCACACTTCACTTTGTTAAAACAGCTTTCCTTATTGATGAAAATGTCTTTATGAAAATTATTATTACAATGAAATGTTAATAGCATTTCTCTCCATACGTTATGCCAGAAACTGAAACATACGTGATTGGGTTATTCCATGACAAATCATCCAATTTTAGAAAAAAGTTTTTCTATCAGGATTTTAGAAAAACAAAATATATTTCGTATATGGGTTCCTACATACCTGAAGATATCAGAACCATTTTCGAAAAAAATGTTATGCCCTTATTTCTCATGGGCAAGAGAAACTGCTGTCTTATATTCAACTTCTTCCCTAAAACATGGTGACTTTCGTGAAGATACCACATTCGCATTTGCATCATCTAGCGAAAAAAATCGCTGGTATTGACCAAACCATTACAAAATAAAAGTTCCAATTTCTACTGTTAGTTGGTCACATACCAAGCTTTTTCGAAACCACATTTCAGATTGTTTCATGAGGACGTATATGCAATATTTAAGCCCGAAATCCGGCATTTTTTGCAAAGGGCCATGTTTGAACACCCGTAGAAAGAAAAAGAGTGTGAAAGTCAGAAACTCTTTTGGGAGGTCTAAACATGATAAAATTTTGCAGAATTTTATTCAACTCCTACACCCCTCAATCTTGGTTTAAAAATCGAATTTTATACAATTCGTAAATTTATTTTCAGCCTAATGTTTGGAATAAACAAATTGAGTTTCAAAGACGGGATTCCACATCTCCCACGTGCACTTCAAGAGCTACCCAATGGTTTTTAATTCAGCTCTTTAGTTCTTCTAGTTTTTGAGATATGCAGGTTTCCGTTCACATCCTACGGGAGCAAAAAATATCACCCACCATGTTGGAAATATGGTCACCCCAGGAGATATAAAAACGTGCGTCTAGCCGTAGGTCACTGGAATTAAAATGGCGGCACACTTGGAAGCACTTCCGGCACGGCACAGAACTTTTGCCTAAACAGAACTTTTAAGTAAACAGTACTTTTGCGTATGCCCACCGCTAGCTAACAGGGGGCTGCGACCCTCCCCCGCGGCTAACGCCGCTCAGCTCCCTTCGGACGCACCCTCCCCCGCTTGCACACCTCGCTATCGCTCGGTGTGCATCCTGCCCTGGTAGGTTTATATACATCCAAGTTTTTAGGGGCATCTTATAAAATTGTAAATCACAACTTTTATTAAATTTCCTTTTGTATTAACATAAAAACCGAAAGAAACTTCAATTTTCTTTTTAAAAAATTACTCAAAAAGTCGCCACCAGTGTTTGAACGCGGGATCTTTGGATCAGCTGTCTAACGTCTTGACCACAAGACCAAACTGCAGCTGCCGGGTTGAGCGCTTCTCGCTGTTACTTATCGTTCAGGATAAGCGAGGGTGGACTACTTCCGCTTTAGTAAGCCGCCATTTTATTTCCAGTGACCTGCGGGTAGACGCAAGTATATAAAAGCATCACATTTCTTTCGAAAGTCGTTCTGATATCTTCAGGTATGTAGGAACCCATGTATGAAAAAAAATATTCTAAAATGTTGATGTTTCAAGTTGTAAATTTAGCTCAGGGTTAAAACCTTTGCTATCTAAACCAATGCGACACGTACATGGGTTCGAGCCCTGGTCAATACAAGCATTTTATCCTTCTACTTAATAAGACGATAGTAACTTCTCTTCATCATAGAATTTGGAACCAAGCCCGGGAGAGATTAAAGCCTCACCACTTCCATATGAAAAAAGCATTTCAGAGTACTGAATTGAAACCTGTGGAAAGAAACTAAAGTACAGTTTAGTGTCCTCATCGTTCGTGGGGATCGTGAACTTTGGGGATATTGAACTTGCGGTCTGCAGCGATGATCCGACTTTGGACATTTTTCTCTTATAACCTAATTTTCTTTTGACAGCTTTTGACTATTTCAAGATGGTAAATGAGAGTATGGAGGCGTAATTTCCGTATGACAAATAGCTGCAGACAAATACACTACACGCAATTATGTATTGTTATTACACGATTTAATTTAATTGTATTTAACATTTACATATAATATACCGACTTTCTGTCAACACCCACCACCTCTCTGATGTTATATTTTAAACATAATAATTACTTATGTTCTGAAACGATTGTATGAATACATATGAAACTTATTCATTTCAATGTAATTTTTTATCTACTTATACATGCTTTGAGGAATATATCATTACAAACAAAAAAAATATCCCGAAAGGAATTCGAACGCAGGACCTATCGATTAAAAGTCCCAGTGCTCTACCACTAAGCTAACATGGACATAGTTACCAAGCTCCTTCGGAGATGACTCGTTCTGAAGAATGACTGAATTTTTGTGTCCAAGACAATAACATCCATATACGTTGCTAATGCTGTTGTTTTGTCTCTCCTTTGTCTTGTTTATTGTATT
>JAGDQP010030071.1:0-22885 GCA_022664845.1 Lepisma saccharinum | reverse complement strand
TGGCGGTGGAACCAGGAAACATGTTACTCCACTATTATGCGCGTGGATTTGTGTTTGTGTGTGTGTGTTTTAAGTTAGTTTCAAGCTGATAAATCATGCCCACTCCCAATTTGATTTCCAAACAGATACATGTGTGAAGCATTTTCTTTTTATAAAACGGAGTGTGACAATTAACCCTTTATGTAGGAAATCTTGCGAATGGTAATAAAAAAAAATCCTCGCAACTCTAATGTAAACTAACCAAATCTAACTCCCGTGTAGTAAAGTTATGTATGAGGGGGTGAACCGAAATTCCTTCCCGAAACCTTACTTCTTACAAATCCGTGCCCGTAAGTAAAAACACCTGATGAATATCGTCCTAAGTAAAGTGACTCGATTTCCTCCAATTACAATGTTAAATATAGCATGAAATAATGCCTGACGGGTGTACAGCAATTCGTGGCTGCATAGAAGCGTAAAAATTACAAGCAGAAATGCAAATAAAACAAAGTTTTGAGACATGGCAGCAAAAGAGCGAAAAGTACGTAGGACCATTTCGCTACTTCCGCGTTTATAGTCGGGCACATCGCATGCATCACGTTCGAAGAAAAAAATCATCTAACTCGACTTTACATAAACCGCAACTGTCATCTATCGCTTCCTGACATTATGTTCGTGACTTCTGTAGCAAAACATGTGTAATTCATAGCACGAAGTTACCCAATTAGCATTTATATGCTCTGTGCCTTGATAAGCTCGAGTGCGCATTTAACGAAATAATAATAACAAATAACTTCTCAAAATACTTCTTGAATTGTTGTTTGTCGCCAGGTGTTTATAGAAGTACATGTCTGAATTATTTGCTGAATAAAGAGTACATAAAACAAAATACCTGGCTACCACGAACTGTACCACAGCCATGGTGACGCCCCTTTCTATATCGGCTTCTCTTTAGTACACAACGGGCGTTCCATTTGGAACCATAAATGGAGCAATCACAGTTGGTATCATTAAAGGTGTTGTGTATCGCGTATAATGAACAAAAAAAAAAATCTGAGTTTTGCTAACCCATCTTCGTTCGCTATCGCTCACTCGACATACTGTATGTGATTTTCCTAGCAAAACATCAATGGTGATATGGAAATAAATCTGTCACTATTACGTAACACTACCATGATCCCGATTCATAAGCCTGTGACTTATTTCGTTCGGAAAAACCACGCCCGACGTAAGCGAAAGTAATTAATACCTGCATATATGAACGAATAATTTTATTCGATTGCTAGAAATATTACCCTTCATCTAATGTAGTGGTTTTCAACCGCCGGTCAGCGAAACTATTGTCCCGGTCCTCGGCCAATTAATATATTCAACTATTAAGCACTATCTTTGTAGATTTTGACAGGCCAAAAGTGATTTTTTTTTTTTCAAAACAACTAGAATCTGAAATTGTACTGGCATCCTTTGAACGTCAAATAAACCTCTAACTTAGAGGCATCTTCCCGGTCCGTCAGTATAATAAAGGTTGGAAAAACACTGATCTGATGTACAAAGTGTACATTCTGGATGTACAAGGGTGCAAATAAACTCTGTGGTGTAATCACACGGATAGCTTTTGTACCTTATAACCGTATCACATACGGCTCTCGGTTGCACATCTTACGCCAAATATATCCCCTAAATTCATGATTTTCAAAAGGAACCATCGCAGGTTGAGCATTAATCAGCATAACTACTTTTCAAGTAGCGTAATGAAAACTTAATTTGTCACTAGTTCACGTTATGTTTTCTAAATATTAATTTAAGAATTATCTCTTTCAAACTTACCAAAATCCTCTGTCTAATTATAAAGCTACACTTCCATAGGCAGCTGTTCCAAATACGTATTGCCAATGTCGAATTTCAGATACAAATGTGCTCTTCTCCTCCCACATGTATTCCTAAAAATTATCCGGCAACACAACATAATTCATTCACAGGCACTCACAAATCTCTCGTGTATTCACTCCACAGCAAAACTGAATTACACCCTCCAAATTTCTAATTTGCTGTTCGTTATTGGTTTTACTATCTCATCACCACAACACAACATTTCCACTCCTCTCCTTCCAAACCAAACATCAGTTCGAAGTTTTCATAAACAAATGACATACGAAATGTTGACGCTCAAGAAGAATGTGATTGGCGCTTGGTGGCTGACGTCTCCTGGTCCGCTTATTTGCTTGCTTTGCTATAGGCTACCTTGCGTCGCGTGCTGCGTAGCTAATAGTAGAAGGGGAGGGGGGAGTTTATCCTTATCCTAATCAGTATTCGTAATCACAAATGTCGTCTGAGACTAAGATAAATGAGTGAGATCCAGTCAGGTGAAATCCTCCCAACCGTATTAGTATTATGCCATGCATGGTGGGTAAAGTTGTAATGGAAGTCTATTCTTTCTTGAAGTTTCTCTGATTGCAGCTTTTGTGTTTGCGTCTGTGATAGTTGGTTAACCAATCACAACTATTAAATAAGCGAGTATTTATTTGTTGTGTAATTATACAATTTATACGAAGATAGTGTAGCAAATGTCTACCTCTCTACGTAGCGATTGGTGCCAGTTGTCAGGATGGCCGAGTGGTCTAAGGCGCCAGACTCAAGCGCAAGCTTGTACCGTGACGGTATGACTGAGGATTTCTGGTCCTCGAATGAGGGCGTGGGTTCGAATCCCACTCCTGACACACGTTTTGTACTCCGAAGGACTTACGAGTCAAATGAAAATTTCATTTTTCACTAGTTTAGTCAGTCCTACTCTTCAACTTTCTTGTGTGGTGATATAGTCGGTGCTATTCTTTGTATTAACTTCATTGATATGAGAAAATTCTTATAAACGACAAGGAATTCTGCTTTATAGAAGTTCTTATGTTCGACCGCCTTATAGTTTACCCGTTTCTGTCCTGTTTGACATGATGAGTTCTTGAGTGTTCGATACGAAATTCGCTTTCCTGGCCGTTAGGTGTGTTAACTAAAAAGAACTTCCAAATATGTAATATTTCTTTTGTATAGAGGCAGGTGAAATTTACCATCTAATTGCAGTAAGAAAAAGTAAAAAAAAAAAAAAAAATTTATTTATTTAAAGTTGTGCATCTATCTCTCGTATGTAAATGGACAAATGTATTTTAATGTAATCCTTTCTTTTTTTTTAGTATACAATGTTCAATACTCAGTTCCCGGGTCTTTGCAAGGCAAATTGACAGCGGCAATGTGAATTAGTTTCCTGGCAGTACATGTGTTAGTATGTGTCATGCTACATAACTGAATTGTTTATTTTTCATAGTGTGTAGTAACGATAAGTACAGAAAGTAAAAAAAAAAAAAAAATGAGTACAAATGCCCATATGTTATATAAAATAATTATTCTGGACTGTTTAGAAATCCTAATTTCACCACCACACTTCCGCATCCACACCACCAATTCCACTTCAGACATTTGCAAAAAGAAATTAAAAGCAGATCAGAGAAAGGGAAATTAAATATTATGTGGGACACCTTAATATTTTGTTCAGTTTATTGAATGATTATGCTTAGCACGAGTTTTCTGGGGTATTTTGTTCCAGTCTTCACTTAGTATCTCGTTCGGGTGTTACTTAAAATGATTTACAAATCTCTGAGTGAAGGATAAAGAATTTTTTATTTACAAAGAAACACAAGCCGACGTTTCCAGAGTGAGTCGGGAGGGATGAGGGCCCAGGAAAGGGCCCAATATTTTTATAACTCAATTTTATGAGTTCCTACTTTGACTAACGAAACACAATATCACAAAACATGAATTTCACTACAGATATTCAGATTGTTGATATGACGACGCATGGCACTTCACAATAAATGTTTACCAATAATAATAATAATAAAGAAATTAAGAAGGCGATTTTTTATCAATGCTACTTTATATTTCCAATTCCTCTTGTAGGCTATAACAACAAAAAGTACACAGTAAAAAATGGCTGTGTTAATTCAACACAATGCGGTGTCCCAGCGTGACTACCACTTTTGTGTGTTAAATCAACACAACACACGGTGTTGATTTCGGTAGTGGGAGAAAAAAAAAAAGCTACGGCAGCAGCTAGATTTGAACATGGGTTGCTTTAGTTAGAAGCCGAGCACCTTACCGACTTTGCTAAATTGTCAGACATAAAAAGCACTAGATTGAAACAGTATAGAGGCTAAAAAATTGTTGCTGAACCCCAAACACAAAGAAAGTTACTCTCACGACTTATGCCATGATTCAATCACTTTTCCATTGTCCAATTAGGGATCACAATCCCCAGTCATTGAGAATATGTTCCATTTCTATGAAAGCAGGCATAGCATTTGACATGTTGTTACGATAAGAAAGCAGTAATGCTGCTCAAGTGTTTCGCTGTCGCCATCTTGCTTGCTTTCATAGAGATGGAATATTCTCAATGAATGGGAATTCTGGTTCTCAATTGACATATAGAAAGTGATTAAACTATGGGATAATTCGTGCAAGTAACTTAGTTCGTTTTGGGGCTCAGCAACATATATTTGACCCAATACACTGTTTGAATCTATAATGTAGTCGTTTAATTCAAATGTTGTTCAGTAAATATCGTTTGCATCGAGTGTCTTCTGTCTGACGATTTAACTCAGTCGGTTAGACGCTCGACTACTACTAACTGAGCAATTCATGTTCAAGTCTCGCTGCATCCGTACTTTTTTTCACAGTACCGAAATCAACACCGTGTGTTGTGTTGATTTGACACACAAAAGTGGTAGTCACGCTGGGACACCGCATTGTGTTGAATTAACACAACTATTTTTTACAGTGTAGGTAAACCGCATTAATAATACGCAAGTGATACTACGTAGTAAGTATAATAATTATATAATATTTATAGAATGATAGTAAGCTCATTTCTTCATGAGCATATTAATCGTGATTGCAATTACAACTTCCAGTGATTCCGCCAGACCCCCTCTGTGAGGGTGTCACCCCCAAATTTTCGAGAGCACCTCCACAACTTTAATTTATTTACGGTAAAAAAATCGATAGAAACCATGGAAAACTCCACTTACACCCTCCCAATTTTGACTTTACAGCCCCCCCTCCCCAAACTGAAAATCTTGGCAGAATCCCTGACTACTTTAGTGGAGTACTTACTTTTAGGACAATAGTAGAAACCTATATCGTACTAGTAACATACGTACTAAATTTCTTTAAATTGCCGAACTCGAGAAAACTAGACAAATGGAAATATATTTTGAACCAAAAATATATGAATAAAGAAATAATGCTTCTTAGAAATTTAGATACTTTGATGACTTGCACAGTTCCTCAACAATTTCATCAGAGGTTATCGTATTGAAATTATTTTTCTCCATACTTCTAAGCAAAAATATGTATCTAATATATCTTTCGACAAAAGCAATGTCTAATTTCTATCAATTTTTACTTTGTGAAACATCGTACAATTTGTTCGCAATTGTAATGAAAGAGCAAAGGCTACTTATACGCAGAGTCGACTCTAAGCCAATCGGCGCCCTGTTCCAAATTTTCGATGCGCCCTTATAAATAGTAATTTAATTTTCCGAACTCATACAGTAGAACTAGTTCATTTGTCAACTGTTTTCAACGACAGAAAATGAACACATTATTTCATTAATTTCCTGATGTGCCAACGCTAAACTCTCGAGACAACTCAACTCAACATTTGTGGAGCCCGTACCGACGTAGTAGTTGATTTAACCTAGAGCGCTAGTATTTTAAAAGTATTTTATTATTACGTAGTATGAATAAATTTATATTTAGTGTCTGTTTTATCATAAAAATAGCGTACTTAGTGAAATATACCAACATAATGATTCTACTGCTACACTGAAAATGAAAGTACACTAAATTGCACAATATATTCCGAAAAAAGTTCACAATATGTTCCAGTTTTACCACATTTTTAGTGCACAACATATGAACTTTTGATGTGCTAATACCCAATTCATGCGCAAGAAGTTCACATAATAGGGGTAAATGTACTAAAAGTGATCTGAAAATGAACCCTATAGATAATGTGAACTTCGCTAAATATGAATTTACCGTGTGCAAAATATGCACTGTGGGTAAGAAGTAATTGAAGTTTTACGGTAGGTTCACATGCGTTTATATAAAGTTCATTTTTGCAGTTTTCGCGTACTTCTTGTGCCAGGATATTTTCAGTGTATTTTGAAATTTTTAATAATAAAAATTTGTTTCGAAAATCTGTAATAAATGAAGAAATAAACAACTAACAAAGCGAAATTACATAAAGTAAAATGAAAATAAAATCATAGTTCTCAATTTTTTTGCTCTATACTATTTTACCCGTTTCGACATGCACGTGCCCCCAACATTTTGCCGCCCTGTTCGGGGGAACAGTTCGAACACTCTTCGAGCCGGCCCTGCTTATACGCCATGTGCACATTGTTAAAACAATTACCTTGACTTACGTACGAGTTAAAATAGTCTGCAGAATAAGGCAACCAATTTTACACAACGCTCTCTGTGCCTGGTTTCTTCACAGAACTTATTTAATTTTCCTGATAGCTTTCTCCTATTCATCACAATCACTCTCCTAATTCAACTCAATTGAAATACTGCACAAATATGTCATATAGTTTTATCTAACTTCGTTTACTTTTCAAAGATCATTGTAAGCTACAGTATATCTATCTTATTTATAACAGTTTCAAAGGCATTATTAGGAAGGACTTATCCCTTTATTTCATGGAAATACATATTTAGGATCAAACTGCTGAAGCTCATGCAGCGATGCAGACTATAAACACTCATTTTCAAGCCCGCTTGCGTTGCTTGCGATTAGGGTGAGTAGCCAATTGAAACACATATTTCACCACGTTATAAAACTACATTACGAAACATCACGTGTTTCAATTGGCTATTCACCCAAATCGCACGCAAAGCAAGCAACGCAAGCTTTCATGAAATTAAGCCCTTAGAGCTCATTTTCAAGCTCGCTTGCGTTGCCTTGCGATTAGGGTGAGTAGCCAATTGAAACACGTGGTGTAGTTGTTTTTTTTAAAGGGTGTTAGTAAAAAGTTGTTGTTGTTTTTTCGAGTTATTTCGGTCTTCGGATACTTTTTCTCAAACTAATGTTTCGTGACCTAAATCCGAAAGTATTCTGCAACCTGTCAAAACCCAACATCGTTGCAGGTTAGTAGGCCTATTCATTTTATGATAAAGAAGTCCATATTAAAAATATATACAACTAAAATGTGCTTTTAAAATATAGAAGTACCGGTATACGAAAGTAACAATGTAATATTGTATTGTCACCCGACTTACGTCGCTGTGCAAAATTTCATCATTGTATGACGTGGGGAAATGAATTAAATTAAGGTTGCAAGATTTGAGGACACCACGAACCGTTGTGTAGACATGTAAAACTTAAAAAAAAAAAAAAAAAATCTTTCTATTAAAGGAACACTTTACAAATGCCTTCACTTTTTGGAAAAGAAAATTTAGCTTGAACGAAACTGTGTAAAATCCGTTCTTTACAATATTTGAATTTGGTTTAGGCCTACTTGGACATTTAGTTTTCTCGATTTGATTACTTCCACTACCCCCCCCCCCCCTCGTCACCCAATCTATAGTCACTACGCCTTTGATATTACTCGTTTTTCTAAGCCATCCATAGAGCAAGAAGTGAAGATACTGTCACCGTGGGTATAGCTGAAAGGTTAGTTTGTAGACCGTAGACGCCTCAGTAACCAGATGCAGACACTTTGGGGTTTATTAGGTCAGTCCTGCCCAATGCCAAAGATAATGTTCGTTACACGTCAACCAATCCATAAACCTATATTACTCGTCAATGTGAAAACTTTCCGTTTAGAACTTACTGCCAACAAGTAGTCTCTCAAGTAGGCCTACACATGAAGATGTCCCAGGAAGAGTTTCCGTCACCACCAAAATCATCACCTAAGCCTAGAGATTACCGAACCACAGGGTCCATTCCTTATGGGAATTCCGTGTTAAATCGAACATAGGTAGAGATTACCAAACCACAAGATTAACTCCTCGTACAGAAACGGTCTGTTGAGGGAATTTTATATACCTACACCTGGTAAAGAATTAAGACCAAAAAACAAAAACAAACAAACTGTTAAATCAACATGACCAATGTATTATCTCTTGAGTCAAGGTTATACAAAGCACTAACTCTTGAGTATATAAATCTATACATGTCTCGTGGGAATATCAAAATATATCACATAATTTATAGTGAATATTTACATATGATTGCAAAGAGAAGTATAAAATTGCATGCACATGTGTGTTAGCTGTTATAATATCCTTCAGAATATATTACTATAACAAAAGACATAAAAAGTTACACATTTGACATATCGCTAAACAAGGAGTTCAGTTCGTAGACAGCAACATCACGCGCTCCATCTCCTAGACACCGGGTTGAAAAGTAAAATTACACCAAAGATGTCCTTGAATTACACAAACATGGTTATTCCATTTCGAAAGTTTAGAGTCTAGATGCTCTCCGGCGCATAGCTAGGGTGGCCCCACAATACAACTTGTGCCCCGCCCTACATGCTTTCGAAAATCCTGGCTTCGAGCTTGATGGTCAATCTACAAATCAACGCAGTGAGATAACGCTGTTGATTTTAGTATAGAGAATTTGTTTAGCAACACGTGTAGGCCCCTACTTGTGCCACGGGAGAAATTTAATTTATTTATTCTATCTGCAGTGATTTCGCCAGACCCCCCCCACCCGAGGGGGTTTCACCCCCAAATCCTCGAGAGCACCCGAGCTTTAAAATTGTCATTTTTTTTTTTTTTTTTTTTTTGTTAACACGCAAAACCACTTTTACCCTCCCAACATTGACTTTACACCACCACCACCTCAAACTAAAAATCCTGACGGATCCCTGCTATTCTGTCATTTCTCTGGAATACATTAGCTATTAATTCATAAATAATGTATTTCTGTAAGTGCAGAAGTGTTTCATACGGAAGGATGATCTCTAAATAACTAAATAAATTACTGAAAAACAACTGAGATACATTACAGTCTGTAAAACATTCATTAATTTGTTTTGATATGATCATGTCGATCGCATTCTATCTTGGCAAATGCTTTTGTTCAGTTAAAATTTCGCACTACAGCCTCACTATTGGCGTGATCCGCTAGTCTAGTAAATCATTTTGAATGCTAAGTTCCACAACATGTCTTTAAAATCAAGAAACCTTTGAAGTAATTTGCAAATTAATCTCATCCTATTCTCAACCAAACACAAAGCTTCCACAAAAACTCGAAAAGTAGGGCATGCGGAACAGCGGTCCCATGGTGTAATGGTTAGCACTCTGGACTCTGAATCCAGCGATCCGAGTTCAAATCTCGGTGGGACCTTCGAATTTTTTCCTTTTCGTCGTTCCCACAGAATGTGTATATCTTGGTGTATCCTTAAGTTAATTTTCTGAAACCTTGTAACGATTTTTTTTTTCAACATAATTTTTCATCGGTTTTAAAATACCTGTAGATACATACAAGTGAGTGAGCCTCTGGCTGTAGCGTAAATATGCAGTGTTGAACTGCATTTCCCCTCAATTTATTAAAATTAAGTTTCTTTTTAAAATAAATAATTTCGTTCCTGTATTTCTTTATTTACAGGCGCTTATAACATGAAAATATCGTAAATCTGGTTTGTCCGGTATTTCGTTTTTTCGGAATGGGTCCGGTCCCATCAAGTCCAAATAAACGAATTCGTTTCTTTACGATTAAATTAGAACCTTCCGTTCCTGAAAGGACTCTTATTTATCAGGTTCCAAAATTGTTCTATATTTAAAGAGAATCGAGCCCATTAATTCACACCATCGGACCATATCGTATTACTTTTGCATGGGTCCTTTGGTTGAACGGACTGATCTGGAAATGTTTGGCTAAGACTGTCACCTCTCAGAGATGACGTCCCTCGACTCTTCCGGGGCAAGGATAGAGAAGATAATGACCATGGACTTTGCTGAGGTCCCAATTGGTCTGGTGAAACTGTGAAATACCGTGGAAAGTCTCAGTTAGAAAGGAAGGCAGCGTGATTCCTCATTGCCAATCTGGAGACGTTACCAATTGGATCACGGGGACTTGGTGCTTGGACCTTCATTTGATGAGAGTAAGATTCCATACTTTTGTATGATCCACACTACACAGCAAGTACGTTGTTTGGGTTGAATTCAAAAAGGAGATAGAGAGAGAGCTATCAGCTCTGGTTGCTTGTATGAAATTAACGTAAAATGCATATAATTTTGCCAAAAACAATACTAATTTCACAAAAAAATCTTAAAATAGATCCTTTGGAGGACTCCCTCTACCCAAAAAGTGGAGAGGTTGCCAATCTCAACAGTGCCAGATCCAGAGAGGTAACGCGCAGCATTATAATTTATTTTAACCATTAGCACGACCAAGAAATTGGACTGTAATTACTTAGAATAATTTCAGATTAACATAATGCGTAAGGCCAAATTTGATTAGTTAAGCTATCGTTACTTTAATAAAGCACCAAACATATTCGTCACGCATAAATTTGAATTACAATTACTGATTTATTAAAAACTAGATAACTAAGTAGTTCCCCTATACACTCTAAATAGAACGACCCCCATTCACAACAAAACCATTTATTCAAGTAAGAATAAGGGGTCTAGGAAGTTTCGGTGCAGGAAATTTCGGTGCAGAAAGTTTGGTTGCACGGAAGTTCCAGTGCAAGTTAAATATTTAGTTGTTCTATTATTATAACGGTATTCAAGTTTCCCAACACCAAAACCTGTTCAATAGTAAACATTACATTTTAGATAAATAGATTTCCAAACAGATTACGAACAATGATTTACCCTTACGAGGGAAGGACAGGAAAAAGTAGATGTTATAGAAGTGCTTACACATAAATGAATTTTGGATGATATGCTTGGTTCTTATTTATTAATTGCACATGTCAATCCATTTTATGAGAGAGAGAGCGAGAGAGAGAGAGAGGGAGCACAAATATTGTAGTATAATTCATTTATCCAGAAGTATTTTAATTTTATTAGAAAATACATGTTTTAAAATGTGCTTACCCTTTTGCTTCGTGTATTAGTATACCGTGGGTAGACTTGACTTGTAAGAGAATTAATGGAAGTAACAATCAAAACGTTAATTTTCGAAACTAAGGAAAGAAAAATAGTTTAAAGAAATTGTATTAAAATATAATTGAAACATTGCTGAGGGGATCCACAACAAAAGTATTGAGAGAAGGATTCTCAGTCCCCAGGTTTCGGCATTTACTCCCTATGTCACTCTTGTAGCAGATTTGACATGATGATGTGAGTTTTCCGTACTCTGAGAAGTGGCGGCTCATCAGGTGAAGTTGGTGAAGTTCAGCTTCACTTATTATTTTGACATGTAGTAAGTAAATAGGCATTAGTGAGTATTAATTGGGTCAGAAAGTCAATCAACATCGTCTAAGATCGGATAGTGGCATTATCAGTATCCTGTCAAAGGCTACACATCCCAGGTTAAATGTTAATGAGTAATGAGAGTAAGAACGTGTTAATGAAGGATTGGTAGTACTTCACCTATTATTTGTGTCACGAGCCGGCAGACTCTGATTATTTGTTGTTTGCAAACTCCGTGGATAATATAACTCGCACAATCACCAGGTCCATATAAAACAGTATCTGCTATTAACTTAGTTAATAGTGCTCTCGGTGAAGGAGAAGGGTTAATTTTACTTTCGATTCCGGCAGCTATTGAGTAGTATGTACGCTCTGTACCACTGATTCTCTTACAAATAATTGACACAGAGACTTTTAGAAAATCATAGCGACAGCTAGCAATCCAAAAGGTGTTACGAGAAGGCATGTCATTATTATTTTGTTTTATACGTACTAGAGTTGTTCAGTGTATGGAAACATGGCGGCATGCTGCGAATCCTAATGACATCGCTTCATGTTACGAATAACTTGTGTGTTTTGCTACAAAAATCAAGATCTTAATTAGGAAAAAGAAGTCGTTTAGAAAGGTCCGATTAGATCATGTTTTTCATTATATGCGAAGGACATCGCCTTTAACACTCACACCATGTTGTCATCTTGGAATCAGAAGGTACTATGTCCACTTTCTGGCAAAATGGAGTCAACACTGCAGTCAAAGACTTCGTACTGAAGTGTATCAACCCCAAAAAATAATGTATCACAAAACGACCTGTGCGTGGCTACAAATGTTAGAAATGAATTTAATTTATACAGGCTTTAAATGAAACTTCTAACTTTAAAACTGCTTTTTCTCAAAAGTAGCAAAAGTAGACATAGTATAGTACCTTCTCGTTCCAAAGTGACGATGTACTCTGTCTGAACGACGAAGCTGCCAAATAGTCCTAGGTGGTTGTAGCTCTTTCACTCTTAGGCCTATTTGACACTTCTATATATTGCGTTATTGCGGAAACTTTGTTATAGGCCTATATTGTGTTTCAACACTCCCATACACGTAGTAAACATTTTGTGGGGAACCTAAACTAAATTTCACCCAAGGAGCACCTCAATAAAAGCGTTTATTTAGTCATGGAAATCCAAGTAAAAATGTTGAATTAGAATCAAAGTTGAAAATGTTACTGGGAATTCAAGGGATTCTATTGCATTAGCACATTCCGTTCCACTCGTGCTTAAGTAAAACTTTGAAAATTTCTTATCGTTATATCGTGGTCAAAAAATGTTTAAATCTTTAAAAGTCCACGAATATGTTTTTAAGTATACCTTACGTAAACATTGCCCTGATCTCTCTTTCCTCATTGTCAGATAAAATAAGTATTGCTTGAACCCCTCCCCGTTGAATGCTTATGTTAGACTTGAACGACCCTTTACGTCTATTGACTTCTAAGTGATTTTACAGTTTATGTGTTTTTCTTAAAGGATCATGCAGTTCATATAGACTGTTTACTTTCTAATCAATTTGAACTGATAAATTTACACACAGATAGAAAGTATTATCACATAGAAGTATCACCAATACAATAGTTCAAAATGTCAAAACTAATTTTTAAAGTAAATTGCTAGTTTAATTTAGAATAATTCCATTAATTAGTACATCAATAAGAGTATTAACCGACCAATAGTAAAGCCAACTTGATAGTTTTACAGCCTTTTTACAGTTGAAACATATTTTAATCTTTGCACCGAAACTTCCGTGCACCTAATCTTCCTGAACCCAAACTTCCTACACCGAAACTTTCGGATCCCAAGAATAAGGTATCCCCTGTGCGTTGCGTACGCTCCCTGAATGGCACATGAGGGATGTGGAGGTAGAGTTCTTCATGTTCTCGACCAACGGCCCGAAGTGAAGTGGGGTGGTCAGTCTCACCACCGCCTTTACCTCCAAACGTCCCCAGGAATACCAAGGATACTCTAGTACTCAATTTGATAGGAGGTTGAGTTCACCTCAGAGCGCCAAACATGGGAACATTGCGAGAAAAGTCTCGAGCATCCTGGTCGGGATTTGAACCCGGGCTATCCGATTTGTGTACAGTACATAATATCATGTAATTGGAAAACTGAGTTCCTTTAGTTCTTACGTTAAGTCATAATAATCTTATGATTGTTCGGTTTGTCCAGAGGACAGTCGGATCGCAAAACTGCCTGCAAGTAGAACAATCTTGCTGATCAAAATTTGAATTTGAAATCTTATCATGCTGTTTGAATATTGATTAATGATTCCCAGCAAATTCTGACATAATACGAATCATAGTAATGTTTGATTGCATCTTACACAGCAATAAAAAAACTGGGTTAATTCAACACTTCTTAGTGTCCCAGGGCGACTACCACTTTTTGTGTTAAATCTACATAACAAACAGTGTTGATTTCTGATTCAACACAATTGACGATGTAACACCAGTACTATTTCAGAGCTGAATCACCGAAATCACACAACGAAAGATGTTCATTTAACAACAACAAAAAATGGTTGCTATGGAACACAAAAATATGTTGAATTAAAATAGCTCTTTTTTCTTTTTCAGTTTAGAATAATGAGGACCCACTTTGCTAATAATATGGTGATTTGCAGTTATAAGATAAAATAGTATGTTTATGCCCGTCCCGAAAGAAAATTGAGTCCTGCGTTTATTGTAAACACAAAAACTTCAAATCTGTCACTAAAATCAAGCTATAAAAAAAAAATTATAAGATGGTTCTGGGTGCACTTCATATCATACTTGTTCCACATCATGAGCGCCATCACTAAGGCTGACCTCACCCTCACCGTGAGATTGAGGACCAAGCTCTAACGTTAGGGTGAGTGAGGATGAGAGCTAAGCTCGCGTATGTAAAGGTGAGGGCGAAATCGTGGCATGAGTAAAGGCAGGCAAAATTCGCATGCGCGAATAACGCGAATGTCGGTATTTCGAAGAAATAATATTACTGGTAGGTGAGTATTGTAGCGTAAGTGGAAAATTGACAAAAATTGAATTAGCGAATGAAACTATTTTCAATTTTTTACGTGATTTCTTTCATTTCAAAAGAATTAAAGCGATTATATTCTCTACAAACTTAATTTCAAATAATAGGTTAAAATGTTATTTAAAAAAAAAATCGGATTGCTTTTAATCCAGTAGCAGACAGCATTTAGAGCGTAGAATGTCACACTGTCTCAAATGATTCTTGTTTGATTACGGTGACCATACGTCCCGTTTTGTCACATTGTTCTGCCCGTCCCGTCGGTTTCATGCAAAAAGGACATTTGTCCCGTTTTCCCACGGAATTGTTATTATTATTATATCTGCACAGTCTTGATTGTTTTCCCCAAATTAATTCATTCTGGCAATACAACAATGACTTATCCGGCGTTAGTAAGAAGTCTAGTTTTCAAACTCTTTCATTGACGAAGAAAAGGGATTTTTTAAGTAATAAAATCGTGCCATGACAACTTCAGTGAAGACCAAAACGCTGACAAGAGAGAAAAAGAAAGAGACCAACATAACAAACGTTTTAACAACAGTGCAGAAAATTATTCTAAACTCATTGATGGTATGTTTCTCCTTTAACTTAAAACGTGTTTTGGCTTTGAAGGAACTAAATCAGTCTTTAAAATAAATAAATAAATAAAGCGAAGTGCCCTAGAAACATATGTTTAACGAGAATTAGCAAAAAGAACAGAAATTTTTGTTTAAAATATACTTCGCAAATAAATCAAGAATCGAGCGTCAAGTATGTGGAGTGAACTTTTCACTAGAATGAACACTAAGACGTCGAAAAAGAGTGGTTCCTCTAACATCACCTAATCTTTCGAGAGCCCTGGAGGAGATGCCAATCATTCAGTTATGCATAGTTTTCGTTCAAATGACTGCATATCGAAATTGATAAAAACACTTTATAATCCTAAATCTATTCTGTTTCAATGTCGAAATGAAAGTGATATAACGTTTACAGGTTACAGTGTTTCCTTCTGTGTTTAAATATTGATTTTCAATGTTTCAGAATATGGTTTCCCTTTAATCGTTTTGCTCGTTTCTATTATGACTAATGCCATTCTAGATCTATTTTCGATCAGTGCGCTGTAATATTACGAAAAATCAACAGTATGTATCCAAAAACGCTATAAGTAGGAACTGATACTGTAAATATTTCAGGTGTCGCGTTTTAAGCCCAAAACAATATGGTCACCCTATGTTTGATACCGAGACTGTCCGATTTCCTTTAACCTTTTCTATTCGAATGCAACTTGTCGTCTGCTTGGTTGTGGTGATGTTGAACTTGGTGTTTTGAATGTTACTGAACGGAGCATACTGCAAGAAAATGTCAGAACATCGTGTGTCTATGAAAGAGAGAGAAAGCAGATGAATTATTTAAGATTGAAGGTTTCATGTGAATGAGTCAAATATATGAATATGCAAAATTTGTAACGGCAGAGTTGACCATGTGCGACAGGATTCTGGCCAGAAATATTACAAAACTAAAGAGCACGCTGAAAAGAAGAAAAAAAATCTTCATGAAACAGAAATCAATGCAAAAACACAAGTTTCAATGGGAAAAATAAAATAAAACCACCAAATTATCATAGTTTCAAGTCTTACTGGTATAAAAGCAACAATAAGTAAATAAATAAATTAATTTGTACCAAAAATTAATTTGTATTTCTAACATAGAAACAGTCTTTTTCACACTTGCACAAAAACTATGAGTACGCTAAAAAAAACACTAGCGGAAGTAGATTCTGAAATACAAATTGAATACATTATCTAGAAAATTAATTCTGTAGAAACTTAATAAATATGCAACGAAAACTAACAGGGTTTTAAGATATCTGTATTTTCCGCATAACAGTTCTTATTTAACGTTAATGTACTCTATCTTGGGTGCTGCCTGCTCGGGACGCAATTTGTTCCAATTTTGGTTTATTATTATTTTAAAGAAGAAATAATTAAACATTAAGAATAACTTTGTAAAGCTTATATTAACCAACAGAATAAAATAAAAAAACAGTTTGTAGCGAGGCAATTTTGATTCACTCAAAACCCAGCTCTTGCAATTAGGTGGCTATGTTGTCCGCTTCAAGTTAGGTTGTTTGGTCGTACATATCTTTCATAAACAGTGATTCCGCCAGACACCCCTGAGGGGATGTTACCCCTTCAAATCCTCGAGAGTACTCCCTAACTTTAAAATGTTTAGATATCAAAAATCGATAGAAACCGTATAAAACTCCACTTACACTGAACTGAAAATCTTGAGGGAATCCCTGCTCGTACGTTAAATACGGTTTGGTCCGGTAAATACAATTGGTGCTCATGACTTTTTATTTATTTGTTTGGGGAGACTGATAATCATAGTAGTCTATATTAAGTCTGTCTGAAAATTGGAAGAATTGAAGAAGGCGTCAATTTCCTTGATTCAATGGACATATCTTGACATTCTCTCCATCAAAATATGAACTGAACTAATTGTGTGATTCGTTTCGGTTCGAAATCGTTGTCTGTCTTTCATAAGTTATATTCTTGCGTTTTGTTTGTGGCTGTAATCACTTACGTCACTAAAATTCTCAGTTCACTATTGGTGACGTCTGAAAATGAATAAAATTTGTATCTCATATCAACATGATTTATACTCCCTTATGCTCTCTCTCTCTCTCTCTCTCTCTCTGTCTTTTACTTGTTTATTTTTTTAACAATCTTCAGATTTCAACCAGTTTACATCATTGATTCCGCCAGATGTGTAACCCCACAAATCTTCGAGAACTATCCTCAACTTTAAAATTTTTACGGTCAAAAATCGATAAAGAAACCGTGCAAAACTCTACTTACACCCCCCACAACTGAAAATTCTGGCGGAATCCCTGCACTACACACACTGTTATTAAGTGTTGAGTATTTCATTTATTTATTATAATTTATTATTTAGTCAGTTAGGATGTTTAAAGTTTCGTTTTGAAAATTTGGTCATGTAGTGGCGTTTTTTTTTTTTTTTTGTACTTTTACTTTTAAGGATTATTTATATTTATTTTTAATATTATTATTAGAGACAAGATATTGTAGTTTGCAAACGTTAAGAATATAATAAACGATGGTACTTACCGAGCTAGGTAGTTTTATTGTTGGTTACCACGCTGTGTTTGCATGCAATAAAGTTTAAACTTAAACGCAGCAGCTGTTATTATTACCTTGAAGTTGAAGCGTATTTGGAATTTTAACCAGAGGAGCTAATTGAAGTTAATTAGAGCTAAAGTGGAGAATTTAAATGGAACCGAGAATACAGAATGGAAAGAGATATACTGTTACAGATTTTTATATATATGGAATTACTTTAGCATTTTTCCCTTTGAACTGGACTTGTTAAAACAAAAAAGGCAAGATTTCTTAAAGTATTATTTTTTTGCACCTTTTTGTAACCGACGTTATTTGTAAAAACACCCTTTTTAGCTTTTTTTTTGTGTACATAGAAAAATGTCTTTACTTTTTTTATAACAAGAATCGTTTTGTTTGCTTTTTGTAGTAAAAATATTTTTATAACCTTACTAATATAATAGCCTATAACAACAATAACAGCAAGGAGAAGAATGTTTGGAAGGAATCAGCTTTAGCCTTATTCAAGGTACCTAGTCCCCGGTGTGATCGAGGCAAATTAGGGAACACTTCAGTCAGGATATCTTGCACGGGGAATCAAATACGGATCCTCTCGAGCACTCTACCGACTTCTCCACCTCGTCTTAAATGTAATTTCTCTATCTTTTTTTTTAATACTAAAGGTAAAAAAGGTTAATGAAAAATGACTAGCTTAACACAATTTCCCATTGACAGTTGACGACCGCATTTATTGTTTAATTGTCAATGTGCTAGCCCGTTGGTGCAGGATGAGATAAGAATAACACAAATTAGGTTATAATATGGACTTAGGGCTTCCCCGATGACGATGATGATCTGCATATAGAGAAACTAACGTGAATTCTACAAATCGAGAAAGCTAACCAAGCGAAAAGAGCCTGCCGCTTTCAGTCACCAGAATAAAAAAACAATCGGATAAATCAAGAACGTTGAACCCAAATCTGAACTCTGTTTCTTTCTATCTGCTTTGGTTGAAGCGCTAGCCTTCTGTACGGATGGACGGACAAACTCAAATTAAACGAGAACCAAAATGAAAGAGGCATAAAAACTTTTCCTCCACTAGGCTAGCGTCCATTTCTTTATGTATGTTTCCAACTTGTATTCATACAGAAGGTTCGACCTGAGTCAAAGTTGCCTAAAGGCTTTAAAATAAAATTCAATTTCATGCAGAGTTGAAGAGATAAGTAAATAATAAATGTTAAAAGCTATAAAGAAATTCAAATTCAAAATTTCAAAGAGACTTTTTGTCCGAAACTAATTACCTTCATTTGAATTCTTCGTTATTTGACACTCAAATAACATAGCCAATGTATTAGTTGCTTGGTCACAGGCAGATAGGAAAAAAAAATTCTTCTGGAACTTCATTTTCTGATCTTTGCAGTTCCTTGTCATATCATAGGAATGGCGTCCTTCGATGAGCACACTTCCACAGGAAGAAATGGGGAAGCTAGCCACCAGGACCTCTACTAGCGTTGCCATATTACCCGTTTTTTTAGCGGGTACCACCCACTTTTCAGGTCCTATATTCATCCCCTAATTAGCAATTTCTTAATCACGAAATACTGACACGCGTTTTTGGACTGCAGAAAAAAAAACACTTTTTTTCCCTCCGCTACCAAGCAACAAGCCAACTGTCGTTGTTGTTTTATTTTTTTTCGGAGGCGATTTTATTCATAACGGCTCCTGAGCTGTGACTCTTGGCTCCAACGGCTCACTTCTTTTTGCGAGCCATGAATGATGAGCCGCGGCTCACGTTTTATTCATACCACCCATTGACTTGTAAGAAATAATGACCTGGTGGTCCCTGGGACCACATGTCAGTGTTTACGTGACACTTTTCAAAATGAGTGAATAAAAACCAGTTATTTTAATCTTACTAAGTCCACCTAGTCTTTAAATATTCAGAAATGGTTGTAAATTGAATTATCTTCAGCATTTTGCTAATATTAGAAAGATCGATAATTTCTGGAAGATTCCTAAATATGTTTTACGTTCCTTATAATAGACATGGAAATTATTTTGTATGTTTCTTGGAGATAAAAATCTTTGAAAAATGTCTGTAATGTTTATCCCCGGCAATTTTTTGTTTTTGGAAACAAAGATATCCTTACAATTCGAGACTCACATTTGATGAACTTAATAAAACATTAAAAGCAAAAGCTAAATTTCCTATACTTTAGTACTGGGGGAATGGTCATTGTTGCAATATGTACTAACATTTTGCAGTGTAATAAAGGGGCCCTGGGTTCGATCCCGGGGGGCACACAACTGGTTCGGATTCCACGTTAAACTGTAGGTCCTGTTTATCAGCATCATCATCCCATGGACGGCAATGACAAACCACCATGGCTTCACCTTGCCCAGAGACCTTCGGGTCAACCGTCAAAGACCTGCCTTCAGGCAGAACACCGCATCATAATCAATAATACAATTTACGTATTACATTAGAAAAGGACATAAATTATCATTCCAAGTGTCACTTAAGAAAAAAACAACACTAAAAGAACAAAATAACATGATGGATCCAGGGACCCCACGTCAGTATTTGCAATAATACACAAGTTCACGACGGAACTTACGGTTTAAAATCCCCTCGCTTTTCTAATTTTAAAATATGGCAACCCTAGCCTCTACTGAATAGACCATTCCGATATTTCTCTGGTGGGGAAAAGCCCTTCGCTCGTACCATTACCTAAATATAATTCCAGACAATTTCAATATTTATTAATGGCCTTCAGGCATCTAAGGCTCAGGCCTTATGATCCAGACAAAAATTCATACTTATTATGATAATGTCTATATCTAGCCAGATGTTGAGAAGTGATCTGGAACACTATAAGTACGCATCATTAAAACAACTATAGGCCTATTATTAGATTGTTTTCAAATTGTATTTCGAAGCAGCCTCCAAATTATATGTATTTTTGTGTTATAGTTTACATTCTCGGCTCCGTGAAAGTCCCCAGAAGAAAAGTTACATCAATAGCTTGTTGAAAAAACACACTGAACTGCTGCTCAATAGTGTATGTCTGATGAGGATCTTAGCTAGAAAGTCGAAACGTTACATGTAATTTATTTTTTACGAATAATATAGTCTTGTTCAGCAGTTCAGTGTGTTTTTTGATCTTAATTGTAAGACGTGCAACTATGTTTTGTTGTCAGCTTGTTGAAGTTTATAAGAAGAAAAGAAAGTGAGAAAATAAAATATTTCTCGTTAATTCACAAATGAGGGGTGTTGGGGGTGTCAACTTGATAACCCACCAAACCGACAGAGCTCCATCATTAAACTAAAGAACGGTTGAACCTTCTTTGAGCTGGTAGTTTCAATATCTGTAGTTATCTGTTTTATTTATCACGATTCTACAACAGCTTCTTAGGAAATTTAATTCATTTTCATTATTTTTTGCTAATACTTGTTAAAAGTTACAATTATATTAGATCTGCTCCGCTTCCGCATACTGAATGCCTCCGGTTACAACATTCATTATATTCATAAGCTGTGGTTCTTGAATAGGCAATTTAACGCAAGAATGCTTTGTGTCATTCTCACAGAAATAGGTTGAATTTTAATTTATTTATGTCATTTAGGCATCTATGGATCAAACCAGGATAGGGTAGGGGAAAGAATGCGGGAAGGAGTCAGCCAGGGCCAAAATTGAAGGTGTTACATTCATTATCTTCGATTTTATTGGTATTTTTTCAGTATCGAGTTACAAAATTCTTAAGCAAGTTAGCAACACTGGACATCCCGGTGCAAGCTCTCGACTTGTGTTGTGTTGCGTGTTTTCCTTGTCCGCCATTTACAGGAAGCTCTGTCGTCCTGTTTTATTAACAGAACAGAAGTTAGTTCAGTTGAGAAGTCTTTGTCATTGACGACAGTTAAGCAATGATAATTATATTTAGAATCATGAAGCACATTCATCGAATGTTTGCATTTTACTGCAAACGTAGCAATACTGTGCTTGAAATATGGAAGCTGTTCTTTACGCTATTCGTTTTATTATCGATATAGTTTCTCATACGTGATATTCATGGTCTGTATGTAACGTTAAACTTGGGAAATTATAGTGAAACACTGGAGGAAGTCTAATGATTTGACAATTCAATGAAATAAAAATATTGAAGGTTTTTAAGAAGTAGAAAGCCACCCTGATTTCATCAACATATTTGGCAAGCCGATTTCCCAGCGCCTCCTTAGCTCAGTGGTTAGAGCACTGGTCTTGTAAACCAGGGGTCGGGAGTTCGATCCTCCCAGGGGGCTACGAAATTTTTCTCATTCCGGTTTCTTGATTTTGCTAAAAATAACTTTCAGCAGGCTCTTTTGTTCTACGTAAAATGCTAATTTTAACAGTTTGTGTTACTAGGTAAATTGAGTGTGTCATGGCTGACAGTGGTAAGCTTTGAACATGTGCTACGAAATAGGGCTTCTACGCTCGATTCCATTCTCACTTAGTAGAGAAAATCACATGAACTTTGATTTTAATACTGTCCTTAGTGCATTTCGAGTACATGAAGTGCTTCTTTTGGTATAAATAGATAGGCGCCTAGTGTTTAATTTATAAATAATTGTACTCGGTGTATAATAAGGCTTGATAATTTTTAGGAAGATAAAGAAAACCATAGCTCTATTTCAGATGAGGGAAAGCATTGTCTTTTGTTCCACGTCTACAACTTTTTGATTCAAGTTGTTTTAACTATTTTTTCTTCTTCTTCAGATTCGGTACAAGGTTAGCTGAAATAAAATTCACATTAGGTTAAGGTCTTTTAAACTTTTAGACGCGTACCATTAAACAGAAATTCATACTTTCGCCGTACGGAATTTTAAACGCTAATATTAAAAAAATACATGATTATATTACCAGTAATGATTATACCGATGAGGCAGAACATTTAGTAGCATGCTTGATTTGTAATAAAGAGATCCCAGGATAGATCAAAAATGCCAACCATTCTGAATTAGGTTTTCTCTGATTTTCCCTCGGCCTCGCAAGGCAAGTACTAGGATGGTACCTTGAATAATACAATGAAACAAAAGTATTAGAAAGTAAACGTTAAAATACTTAGGAACAATTTATCATAGACATTAATTACTCTAAAAAAATGTACGAATACTTTGGATTCGGCGCACTTTTGAAATCAAACGATATTAAATAAATTTAAGTTTATTTTTTTAATAAATTTTATGGCGTACCACTAGGCATAGTTGATGAATATGTTTACCTAGGCTAGCTTAAAACATCCAATGCAAAGTTGACTGATGAAATAAATAGAAGATGTAAAATGGC
>JAGDQP010030070.1:588-22886 GCA_022664845.1 Lepisma saccharinum | reverse complement strand
TGAGGAGGCTGTCGGATAATCCGACCAAAAATAGTTAAATATTCCTGCCAGATTGCACCAACTTGATTACATGTGGTAAGTTTATGTTGAATAGACTCTTCGGAGCCACATATTTGACATATGCTATCCTGAATAATATCATATTTATATAATAAGTCACCGGTGGGATAATTGTCATTAACAATACAAAACCAGGTTTGATGGAGAGAAGGTTCGTTTCTTAATTGCGCTAGAGTGGACCAAATAAGAGGCCACTAAAGTAGCCGAAATTTTTCAGTAATTCTTACAGACAAATTTTGTTTCGTTACAAGTTCGTGATACAAATGTTTGGTGGACAGATTTTCTATTTCTTGTTTGTCAATCAAAGCACATGTGATATCTAAAAAAAAATTCATTTAGGTACGGAAGGAGGTGCCTCCATTTATCCATGTCCACCGGCGCCGTTAACTCTATTAAAGATAATACATTTTGAAAAAGACAATATGAAAAATTTTCAGAGAAAGCACAAATTATTTGTAAAGTACGATGTAATCTGTGAGTATGCCCTTGTATTTGTGGGTTTTTTAATTGTAAACCACCTTCTGCATAAGAAAGGGTTAATTGTTGAAGCTTAATGCGTAAAGGAAAGCCTTGCCACAAAAAATAACCGATCATTTTGTTTACTTTAGCCCAAAACAGTTTAGAAAAAGGTAATATTTGTATCCAGTAATAACATTTACTGAAAACAAAGGAATTAACAAAATTCACTTTGTCACTAATAGTATTGAAACTGAACTTATGATTAAGGAGAACGGAACAGATTTTGACAATTACATGTGACTCATTGAGCTTTATCGTTGTTTTAATATTATTTGACCAAAAGAAACCCAATATTTTATGTTGTGTAGTCATAGAAAAAAACTGGCGATAATCATTGATCTGGTCCTCCTTAAAGTAAAAAATTTTGAATTTAGTAAGATTAAGCTCGATACCTGCTACTTGTTGATACAGAAAAAACAAACTTTTAATGTTAAACATTTCTTCTGGCGACCTAATTACAAAAGAAATGTCATCAATATATGACATCATTTTAAAAGTACCAGAATTACATGAAATACCTTGGAGCATAGAATAGGCTTTCAGAATAAAGGGTGCTAACGTAACCGTAAAGAGGAAGGAACTTTCGGTGCCCCCTTGGGAAATGCCTTTCTTCATTTTAAACCCAGGGGAGATGCGGCCATTCAATCGTAATTTAATTTGCCTATTGGTATACACAAGGGCGATGATATTTACCAAAGAATCTGGTATTCCTAAGGCTTTTAACAAGTGAAATAAATATTGATGCGAAACTGAGTTGAATGCAGAACGTAGATCAGTACTTAGAACAACAAAATCTGCATTGGTATTTAGAGTTTGAAACTGAATGATGTCTCGGAATCCGTTAACAAAATATGGAGGGGTGTGGAGCCACGAAGAACCCCCTGTACCTTATGAATTAGTTTTTCAGAATATTTAATTAATCTAAGCGTTATACATTTTAAAACCAACTTAATATCTAAATTAGTTAAACTAATCATGCGTAAGGAGTCAAAATACGCCTGTCCTGGTGTTTTTGGAATCAAAATTGCGAAAATATTAGTGAATTCATGAGGTAAAGCGTGTGCTGTCCATAACTCATTGAATACTTCACATAACGCCGGCAGTAGTAAGTCACTAAATGCTAGATAAAACTGTTTATTTAACCCATCGAGACCACCGACCGAATGTGGGTTAAGTATCTTAAAAACCTGACGAATTTCGGGAAGTGTAAAAGGTTGTTGAAGATGAGTTTGGTCGTCCGGTGTTAATTGGGGGGAAACGATAGAGATAAAATCATTATGGGGTTATATGTGGTGTCCTGTTCAAAAAATTGCTGATAACTGGTAAAGACCTTGTTGTACACATGTTCTTTTCCATAAATTATCCCATGAGTATGCAAATAGGAATTTAAAAAACTAGATTTTGCCCTTTGTTTTGCTTTTTAAACGTGCAAAATATTGGGTATTTGATTGGTACCTTCCTTACTGAGTCTACTTCTCTCTATGAAACCAATATTTTCCTTTCTGTGTAAGGAAAGGATCTGTGCTTGTATAAATTTTATTTTATGCAAAATGGGTTCACCGTTTTGTAGCTGCATTACATAGTCTTGCAAAATGCGATAATAATAATAAAACCGTTCTCTGGTTATTTGTCGTTCTTGCCGCGTAAATTCCTTAATAATATACACCAATTTCTTTTTACAATAAATCCACCAATCCATTAAGCAGAACATTTTACCTTATCGTAATAATAATTGTTTCCAAGTTAGTTTGATTAAAGCATGAAAATCATTTTCTAAACACAAATTTGAAAATCGCCACACAAAAGTTGGGCGGTAGTGTTTGATAGAAGGCATCTCAAGTTTACATATTACTGTTAAATGATCAGAAAAACAAGTCTGTATTAATTGAATATCTTTCAGCCCATCCGCCAACTGTTTGGATACATAAATGGCGTCAATTCGGCTTTTACTGTTGGACGTATAAAAGGTATAACCTTTTTGATCTTTTTTTAAAAAGGGCCATACATCAATTAACTCAAAGGCTTGAATAAGTTGATTTAGGCTATCACTGTAATTATTACCGGGAAAACTATCATGATGAAAAGCGGAGGAATTCATATCTCCCATACAAACAATAGGCATGTTTTTATAACCTATAAAGGTAGCCAGCTCTTGTAGAAAAAAACGTTCCCTTGTAAGCCGATGCTGGGATCTAGAGAAAGCATAAACATTAGAGAAAACAACATCATTACAACAAAAATAGAGGATCCGACCACTGGGATGGTACCGTAAGTCGGTAACAGCCAGGTCTTTCCTTGCTAAGACCCCTACCCCCTGACCTGTATCTTTGATTGTATTTTTATAATAATCATAATTAGAAATCTCAAGATCTACATTTCGAATATTTTGAAGATGTAAGATATCGATGCCAAAATCCTGAATAAACTTTTGTATAGCTTTACATTTAGTAGTAGAAAAACTTGTACAGACGTTGGCTGTAGCATATGTATAGGTTTGTGTTATATTACAAACACGCAAAATACTGGTATCTCTGTTGCACAAACAGAGAGAAGGAAAAAAGAAAAACAGTAGCACACGAAAAACAACTTGAATAGACAGTTTAGCTGCTGGAGACATTCCGTCTGTGATGTATACACAAAACGCTTGCAGCTATTAACGTTCACTGATAACCTAAGTTCACTCCGGTTCCTCCCCCCTTTCTCCTTCGAGAGGAGGCACAGAACGACCTCGTAACCTGTAGTGACGTTGACTCGTCATGGAGATCGGTATTTGACCTTCATCTTGTTGCTTCTATTTTTTAATTGTCACTAATTCGGAAAGGAAAGTTTCCCGAGTATTTCGCTTTTATTCATGTTTTTCACGAGAAAAAACTTGACTACTAGATGGTAAAGAACAAGAAAAGTGATCGTCTTTTTCTTCTACATCCATGAGTTGTTCAAGGGAAACGAGGTTAGTTTGAAACTCGTCAGTGGGGAGTTCTATATCCACAGCCGGATTTTCGTTCACAGTAACACCCAAAGGAATTGGGGCATGTTGAGTTTCAGAAACTTGGGGGGCCCGTTGTTCAGAAGAACGTTCGAGAACACTTACCTCGTCCTGCTTATCATCAAAAACCGCACCGGCAGTACCATGTACCTGCTCGGCATTCTTCCCGTTGGCGAACTGGTGCGTGGAAATACTGTTGGAACTTGCAGGAGGTGGCTTTTCGTTGTCAAACGGTTGACTGGAAGGAATGACGTCCAAATCTTCGGGCATCGAATTTGTTTTTCGTAAACTGCCTAACACTGGAAAACTGGTCATATCTAAATGGAACTCACTGTTATTGAACTGGTTAATCGGCTTTCGCACGGAATGGCCTGTTGCTTGCTCATGTTTACGTTCGGTTTTAGCTTTACATTCGGCTACAAAATGCCCCTCTTGGTCACATCGAATACATTTATTGGCATTGCCAACATGAAAAGCTAACACTCTAGAACCAAAAATGTGTAAGATCGGTGGAACCTGTTTTTCTAACTCTGAAAAAATCACTTTGCGCTTGCCCGAGTACACTTGCAGGGGACATGGGTGTCTATAGACATCCTGTATAACTTTGACCACTGTCCCATAAAACTGCATATAAAATGCCACTTGTTGATCACTGACGTCCAGAGGTAAAGGATGTAAAGTAATGACCGTAGTTTGTTCATTAACTAATGATACCGAAATGGGATGCGTTTGATCGTCAGCATGAAACTCCACTTGTCGATTACAACTATGCACTAACTTCTTAGCTAAGACCAACGAAATCACTCGAAGGAATACCGATTTGGTATAGGAATCCACCTCAAGGTTCACAACGTTATCGATAGATAAGTTAAATAGCTTAACAAGCCAATGTTGCAAATCCAAATTGTCAGGTTTTTTAGGATAAGTAGAAAAATCAAAGCGTAGCGTATTTTGACGAAAAAGCTTTTTTCGTTGCCCTTCTTGACTAGTAGTTGCCATACTGCTTAGTGTTAATAAGCCACTCGAAAAATTTAAATCACTATGTTTGCTTCAACGATTTAAAAACTATGTAAAAAAAATATAAACGTACGTAAAAAAATAAAACAAAGAACACACAAGAAAGGTATGGAAGACCAAAGTTGCTAGACACACCCCGAACTGGGCCTTTGCCTTTTGACTTAGCTAAATCGTCAGACAGAAAATGCACTAGCTGCAAACGATATTTAGTGAACAACATTAGAATTAACCGACTACACTATAGATTTAAACAGTGTATGGATTCAAATGTATGTTGCTGAATCCCCAAAACTAACTGGATTACTGGATTGGTTTCATAAATAATGAATCGTTTTGCTTCATTTTATCGGACATTGATTTATGCCATGGTTTAATCACTTCCTATTTGTCAATTGAGAACCAGAATTCCCATTCGTTGAGAATACGGTATTCTATTTATATGAAAGCAAGCAAGATGGCGACAGCCAAACACTTGAGCAGCATTCCTACTTTCTTATAGTAACAACATGTCAAATGCTGCGCTTGCTTTCATAGAAATGGAACATATTCTCAATAAATGGGGATTGTGATCCCTAATTGACCAATGAAAAAGTGATTAAACCATGGCATAAGTCGTGAGAGTAACTTTGTTTTTGTGTGAGGTTCAGCAAGATTTGTTTATTCGTTATATTGTTTCAATGTAGTAATTTTTGTGTCTGACTATTTAACGTAGCCGGTAAGACGCTCGACTTCTAACTGAGGAACCCATGTTCAAATCTAGCTGCAGCCGTAAATTTTTTTCTTTAAGTACCGAAATCAACACCGTGTGTTATGTTGATTTAACACAGAAAAGTGGTAGTCACGCTGGGGCACCGCATCGTGTTGCATTAACACAGCTATTTTTTACTGTGTAGATTATACTATGCATGTATATCTATCACCTACTCTTACGTGGAAAAGTAATAATAGCGTATTAAAGGACCAGGAATATAATGATTTAATCACTGAAATATTTAATTCTGCTATTAAAATGGCAATAAAACATTAACGACCTTACAATGGTGGCTACGCCTGAAAATATATCATTTATACAACTAAAGCAAGCATACTCGAGAGATAAGGCTAGGGATAGAAAAGGACAAATTAGCTATTATTGTCGCGATGCCTACTATAAAAATTGGCATCTCATCCAGAAGTGATAGTCAAAGTTCGACAATGTCAGGCTATGTAATGCAAATTAGCACAAGCTAAATATTGTTAAAAGTAAATTAAATAAAACTGGAGTTCATGAGGCACCTATGTTATGTCCTGTATTAGCTGAAAGGAATGCAGAATAAAAATTAATAAATCAATGTATTGAACAAAACAACATTATATATAAGGCGCAGAATATATATCCTAAAATTTACTCACATTATAAACTATTATATGGTAAACCGGGGTTTACAATCCTTCCGAATCTAGTTGTGGTTAAACCACAAAATATCTCACTCGACGAAAATCATAAGATGTTGGAGGGAGATTTCACGTATGAGAAAGTAGAAATAGCCTTATTATCACTAAACAAACTTTCTTCAGGAGGGCAAGATGGCTTATTTATTTAGTGACAACACAACAGGCAATGGTCTAATTATAGTGTTGAGCTTTACAAAGTAGTTGTACAGAGTTTAGTGACAGTGGCATCTCTAAATTCTTTAGGTGACATATAGCATACGTCCAGATAATTGTGAACTGTATAGAGTTTGATATATATAGTACATATTCTCCAGATTGGTAACCTCATCAAGATATTGGTTCTTGAATTTTTACAGTGGAATAGACCAATATTGTTTAACGCGAGTTTTTGATGACGGGACAGGAAACTGTATTGTTGAAAGTAAATCCGTACAATCGAACTTATTTTGAACATTTTCTGGAAGAAATAACAGATCAGCAATGTTGCGCCTTTGTTCTAAACTCTGAATATTAAAGTTCTTAATGACTGCATCGTAACTATCATAAGCAGGGTAGATTAGAGTTTCTTTAAAAGTCAGGAATTTAAGAAATTTTGATTGGATTTTCTCTAATTGTTGGCAATGTTTCAATTGATATGGATTGCAAATAGAAGAAGCATATTTTACCTTGGAGTGAACACAAGCATAGTAAATTGTTTCCAATGTTGATATATTGTTGAACTCTCTTCCCATCCTAATTACAAATCCTAATAACTTCAAGGCTTCGTTTATTATATTTGCAACATGTATGTTAAAAGTTAATTTCGAGTCAAAACTTACACCAAGATCCTAAACTATAGTAGGTTTGTTTCGTACAATTTTATTAATGGAATAACCAAATTGATGAGTGGTTTTATTTCTATTAAATGATAATACTTTACATTTAGTTATGTTGACACCAAGTTGATTGATAGCACACCAGTTTGCAATCTTATCTAAGCTTTGCTGAAGTCTTATGCAGTCTCTGATGGAGTTGACTTTCGTATATATTTTGAAGTCATCTGGAAATAATTTTCATTATCTTTGGAGGAATAATAAAGGTCCTTGGTTCGGACCTTCAGGAACTGCTGAGAGTGCAGAACATTCACATGATTTGTATTTTTTATAGACAACTGATTGCTTGCGATTTATTAAATAGGAATAGAGGAGCCTAATCAGAGTGAGTGAGAAGTGATAGTGATTTAATTTTTCCAGTAATATATTGTGATTAACTCTGTCAAATGCTTTCTCAAGGTCCATATAAATCACATCGACTTTACATGCCCATCATGTAAAGAATTTTCTATGTAGTCCGTATCAACTACTAAGTTTGTTATCGTAGACTTCTGAGAAACAAAACACTACTGCTTAATTGAGATAACTCGTTGAATATGATTACTAATTCTCTTGTATAGAAACTGCTCAAATACTTTTGCAAAAGCTGGTAATATTTCAATTGGTCTGAAGTCATTAATGTCGCTACTATTACTAGATTTTGGGATAGGACAAACCAGGGTAGGTTTTCATTTGTCAGGGAAAGTATATGCTTTTAGGGATAAGTTGCTATCAGTAGGGGAGATTTTAAAATATCATCAAATCCCTTAACTAGATATGAGGGTATACCATCAGAACCAACTGTCGTCTTCGATTTTAAATTTCTGATAACATTTTCAACTTTCTTTAGTTGAATTTGGTCAATGCACAGTGTCCCTATTTCATCATTTCTATTACTAACAGCATCACCATTAAATCTGTTATATGTTTAAGAGGAGGTTGGAAATACTGAATGAAAAGACTGAGGGAATGCATTCCCTATTTCTTCATTGCTAGACAGCTCCTGACCTTCAAGTCTTAATACATTTGGCGGGAGGGGCCTTTTTTGATAAAATTTCATACGTCGCTTGAGTTGGTATTGATATTGTTTTCAGAATTAACTATAAAACTCGTATAGGCAATTCTAATGTCTTTCTTAATTTTCCTAAGTAATCGAGCAAATTCTTAATAGAAAGGTGTTGACTTCATGGTTTTGACTCTGGATTGCTTATGATAATATGCCTTGACCTTAAGTTTTCTAATAATATCTTTGGTCAACAAACACGGATACATATAAACAGTACTTATTTTACGGGGAACACACCTATAAAATATTTCATAGATAATATCATAGAATTTACTCACTAGGTCATTAACATTCCGATACATTTGTAAGAATTCCTGATACAATATCAGAAAATTTGCCTTCCTAAAATTGTAATAATAAGTGTTACTTTTCTTCTTTATTTTCTTGACCTTTCTGTTAACTATGTCTATTATTATAGTCGAGTGATGGATATTTCCCGGTACCAACGGTAACAATTCTCTAATAACTTCAACATTTTCAAGATGTAACAGAAGTAGATCTAGTGTGCGATTATTATTAGCAACATTGTTGAACGATTTCAAATCATAAAAAGTTATAAAATGATATAAAGTTTTACAATTTACAGATGTGCCTTATTAAAGATCAAATTCGGTACCGTTATCTCCCGTAGATTGAATTCACCAATGAGGATAATAGGGCTACCTTGGGGACAAGTGGATTAAATACATGCAAATAGGTTATCATACAAATCTATACTTGAACCAGGTTCAAATTATACAACACAGATAAACATTGTTTTCCCCTTTACAGTTATTCTAGCAATCAGACACTCATAATTATCATCACAGCTATTCAATAAACAAAGATTGTATTTTCCAAGATTGTATTTTCCTTATTTATATTATGGATGCTAAAATTCAAAAGATATGTAATTCCTGTTTTGTTGAAAATGTGTATTGAACTTTGGGTGTCACAACAAAGCTATTTCGAATTTGGGAAGTCCATCGGTATTCTTATTAATAAACATCAAAAACCATCGATGATATTTCCAAATATTTATTAATTTCTTTATAAAATTGTGATTTCAAAATACTACTGAAAATATTTGCTATGCGTTTGGCCAAAATTAAAAAAGTTGTTCTTAACCCCTTACAAGGACGTATTCCGGGAACCAAAAAGACTCAAAAGCTTCTCATGCAAATTCGAGAGACTTTACATTATGGTACAGTCAGAAAAACGGAGTACAGTAACGATTATGGCCTTAGACATTACCTACACGTTTGATAATTTTAATGTGAAGTTCTTGGACGCAGGTATGAAAAGACTTAAGTTTTCACGTAAATTTATACAACTTATAATGAGATTATTGAACAGTAGAATTATGAAATTAAGTATAAATAAAAGAATTATGCCGGATATTAATCTAGAAGTAGAACGCGGAGTACTTCAGGACTGTCCTGCAACTCCGTTTCTTTATGCTGTTTGTATTTACTATGTAAGTAAAAAAGAGAGCAAGATAAAAGATAGATAATTAGATACGTTATAAGATTTAAGATATGATATGATGAATTATTATTTCGCTTAGATTAAGATGTATACGCTTGGCTTCGAATATATTCATTATTTTTATTTTGAATTATTTATCCATCCACCATTATACAAACATGGGAGCTAAGACTCAATTCTTTCCAGGTGTGAGTAGCTTTCGTACCATCTACGTAATACCATCCTGATGAAGACGTTACATATATGAACCATACCAAAGTGAGCAAAAGAAGCTCGACATCATAGTAGAAACTCGTGTGTACAAAATATTAACAGATCCTATACGTTATAGGATAAGATGTGGAAACCGGTTTGCTGTTTCTAAGAAACGTAAAAGACAACTGACGATAACTAATAAAACTTAAACCCTATTGGTCAAAACCACAAGATCGAAAACTACTAATCAAAAGTCGCGCTTATAAGACGAATTACTATTCGTTCATTGAAAGTACAATATCACCATTACAAGAAATAAGATAAAACTAATGAATGTAAAACACAACGTTGCCTCACTGAAGTATTAGTATTCTCACCAATATGTTGAAAAATAATTTAACGGGGATAACCCTAATGGGCGCTACGTTTCAATTAACGGACTACGTGGACGATTTTGCGGTTCTACTTAATTCACCAGATGCAGTTCATATATTAGTGTTTAGTATTTTAACTGTTTTCAACCTGCTGGCTTTCAATTAAATAAAAGTAAAGCATAATTATTGGTATTACAGAAATCACAAGAAAATGTATAAAATACTTTGTATGATACTGTAGATTGTCTAAACATTTTGAACACTACATGGCAACGCACTGTTCAGGAAACTATAAAAGTAATAGCAATATATTGAGTGGTGCATGAACTGTTTAAATTTTAAAATTGTTTTTATTATAATGCATTAAGAATTAATTTAGTGAATTTTTACATTATAAGCAAATGTCCCTTTTTAATTCACTTTTTTCCGATCACAAATAAAAGTATTGCCAAAAAATACCTAAGTTTATAGGAAGATTTATATGGAAAGGTGCTATTTTAAGAACTAAACGTAATAATTTATATTTCAAATATCAACAGGGTGCTTTAAATCTTAAAAATATTGAATTGGAGGGTCGTGCCCTCTTATTTCATAGAACGATTGTATCTGTTTGTGAATACACACAGGAGATCTTTTGCCAAATAATAACGAAAATTATGAGTAAAATAGATTTGAGTAATCCCATTGTTATAACGTGTTGGAAGCCGTATTTAACCAATGCTTTACTGGAAATGGCATACAGCACGATACATTTAAGTAATGTTGATAATATGTCGTAATAAAACATTTATAATAATACGATGTTACTATACTTATTGAAAAGACGACCTATAAAGATAAAAACGGCATAGTTACTGTGTCATAACAAGATTGAATGAGAAGAAACTGTTAACTACGAATATTACGTCATCATCCAAGGGGAGAATGTTCAAGATTTGCTTATTTTTTGCTGGTCATATGTGTTTAGGATAGGGTATCTGATTAATTTTGTGTACTAAGGACGGGAGGGATCTAATGTGACTAAAAATGTGCTGACATAATATTTGAATTAGCAGTAATTCCTAAGATCATCTGCAACATATCTGGGAAGCATTCTTGATATAGCTCTACAATTACTATTGCTATAGGAAAGTGTTTAATTTACCTATGCAAAACTGTTTACATCGAGCTTAATTTTGTTCTGATTTGTAAGGAGGATAAGTAGGTTAGTATAGAGCACATTAATTTGTAATTTGAATTTATTTATGGCCTTTAGACATCTCTGGATCACGCAAGCCTCAGATCACTTTCTGTAGGTCACTTTCTTATTATTGAAAGTAATTGAACAAAATAATGAAAATATTCGTCAAAAGTGGGACATTGTAACTGTGCTTGGTAACACTGAGTACTACGTAACTGAACCGTCTCTTGTTTGTTGCAGGTAGGATGGACTGTGTACTAATAATAGAGTGAGAGTGTGGTTGTGGACGTTTTGTGACAGGTGTGAATAAATAGGCAAGAACTTCGTAATTTTGAATGATTTAATAGAGTTCACTGTTTTCAACCAAAAGGCTATTTTAGCATTGTTTGTGAAAGAAATGTTGTACCAATAGAAATTGTGTGTATGTTTAAAAACACAAGATGGACTCAAATTTATGTCAAAATACTAATGTGTTGTATCAGTGACTTCTGATTAAGCGAATGTGAGAAATAGGTGGAAGATTGAATACTCCTTGCAATAGTAAATATTAAGTCGATAAAAGAATCATTGAATGATCTCCTGTATTCGCTGGGTTGACCTTTCAGATGTGAAGAGGTACAGATAACAATGTAAATATTGGACAAATCATTGTCGGTATAATGGAATATTATGGTGTAGTCGATACTAATTAAAGACACGTACGAATGAAAGAATTTATGAATTTTTTATTGGTAATGACCGATTCGTAAATGACTGCTTTGATCGTTAGATGTTAGCACCCGTCTTTGATACTCGGCATTACTCTTCGAATTTTAGTAAAATGAACCCACATAAACCTAGAAGTTTAGGTTTAACATTTTGCAGGATGGTGAGTGACCAGTATGTCCGACTTGACGGACTTTCAAAGAGATCTAATTGTTGGTGTCCGTCTAGCTGGAGCATCTGTGAGCAAAAAAGCGACGTTATGAGGTGTAACACAAGGCAAGGTCGTGATAGTCTTGACCGCATACACAGTGTTCTGTAACACAGGTTCGGCGAAGCACAACTGTGGTTGAAAGACGAAGATGCAGCATAGGGACCGCCGGGCTTTGATGCGGATTGTGACGTCACAGAAGAAAACAACGGCCTAGCAAGTGGCTATGAAACTTAATCACCACCTAAACACCAGTGTCATCCAAAACAGTGAGGCGGGAACTGCCTAAAACGGTATCCATGGGCATGTTGCCGTTCCTAAGCCCCTAATAACAGACAAGAATGTTCAAAGGCGACGTGCATGGTGCAATGACCACAAAAAATGGACGTTCGAGTACTGGCAACCTGTCATATGATCGGACGTTCACCCTTTACCCTCTTCTCCACCACTGGATGCGTGTTTAGCGAACACCCTCTGAAGCATACGACATGGACAGTCTTCGTCCGACTGTCAAACATGAAGGCTGCTCTATTGTGGTCTGGGGCGCTATATCATGATATTCGACAGCCCACCTTGTCACATTACCTGGTTCGGTCACAGCAGCAGTGTGTAGAGAATTCTTAGGTAAACAGGTCCACCCAATGGTACAAACTTTATTTCCAGACGGGAATGACATATACCAGGATGATAATGCCCCCATTCTCACCGCTGACCCTGCTCAAGAGTGGTTTCACAAGCATACTGTTTCATTTTCCTGACCCTCACAGTCCCCAGACCTGAATATCATCGAGGTTTGGTGGGCTGTTTTGAAAACCAAGATTCGGCATCGATTTCCACCTCCTTCATCTCTACTACAGTTGGAGGCTGTACTGCATGAAGAGTGGCTTCAAATTCCACTCACCAGCATTCAAGACTTGCGTCGGTCTTTCCCGTACAAAATTCAAGCTGTATTGCGTGCTAAAGGTGGACCCATGCTGTAATAATATAAAATGTTCCTACTTCCAAAAGGGTTTTCATTATTTTGTCCAGTACCTATGCTTACTCGATCTGTTCGCAAATACAGTACATGTAGACATAAATATTTTTAAAATTAACCTACATTAAATATACTTACGTCTGGTTGCCAAAATTTTGAAAATTCATCAGCAAGAAGCAGAATGTTTTCGTTAACATACAAGATTCGACAGTCATGCCATGTGACCCTCATGAAGAATGTTAGGCTCATATCCTGAAGGTAAAATTAAGAAGCTATGAAAGAAAACACCATAAGATATATGTTTCCAATACAACGTTTCATTATCTCTCACAGGTAAAAAATCATGGGAAAACGGACTTCAGAAATACACGTATACATTTATGATAAAACTTTGGTAAATTTTATTTTTATATGGGCCATTCTAGTAACTTTGGACTTCGGCCCGTCACGATTCGTCCTTTAGCCATTAAAATCCACACCCATACCCCTGCCGAACTCGAACCCGTAACCTTCGAGTAGTTGGCCTATCGCCATAGACCGCACGGCTATTCGACCGGCACGTACATTTATGATGAACCATTTTAAAAAATCAAGCCATTTCAAACATGCACAATTTCAAGAAGGCTGGTTCGATGAATCTCTAACAAGTATCATCTTTCAGGGATTCCGCCAGGATTTTGTTTTGGGGGTGTAAAATCAAAATTCGGGGGGTGTATAAGTCTGATTTTGCACGGTTTCTATCGATTTTTGATCGTAAAAATTATAAAGTTGAGGTGCTCTCGAGGATTGGGGGTTACGCCCCCAACAGGGAAGGGGGGATCTGCCGGAAGACTGTCACCTTCCCTTAACGGTTACACGTTAATGTATACTTTTTATTTCTTTATGCATTTTAAAGTTAAAAGGGTGTATCCAGACTTTTGGTTCATCCAGTGATTCCGCCAGACAACCCTGTAGAGGATGTCAGCCCCAAATCCTCTAGAGCAACCCCCCAACTTAAAAATTTGAAAGGCAAAACACCTATAGAAAGAGTGCAAAACTCCACTTACACCCTCCCAATTTTGCCTTCATACCCCCAAACTGAAAATCCTGGCGGGATCGCTGGGTTTATCCACCACGACAAACAGAATTGAATTCTATATAGTAGTAATCACACCCCATGTTGCATAAGAAATTTACATATCAAACACCTGTAGTACACTTTACTCAACGAATGGATCAAATCTAGTGCCACCAAACGTCTGTTTTCATGATATGGCGAGGTTAGAATTATTGTATGGTTTCGTATCTTCACGCGCTCGTCCATAAGTTGCAGTAATGCCATCAGATGATATCTTCAACCATGAGTATATTATCTCAGAATACTTACTTATGATCTTTCTATCGCCTCTGTCATTTGGTTTTGTGAATTTCCTGTATATCTAATGATTTTTTTATTTACCTAAGTGTCTTGCATTCACGATATTCATAGCAAGTAATCACTATAATATTTTTTACATTTTTGTAATTACGGTGAATGTAAAGCAAAGATCTGCAACAAAAGATGGCAGCACTATCTCTGTATATGTCTAATGTATTTTTATCGCTGCACGAAATTTCAATGCTGCTTCTGCAGACTCAAGCCTAGAGAGTTAAACTTTCAGGGAATAAATTTCATAACCAATTCAAGAGTTCTATCCGTGCCGACATTTTTTCTTTCTTGTTCATTGTTGAAATCGCTTCATTGTTGTTATGAATATCCAAACCTATAACAATGAAGCGATTTCAACAACGTACAAGAAAGAAAAAAGTCGGCACGGATAGAGCTCTTGAATTGGTTATGAACTTTCTTCCCTGAAAGTTTGAACTCTCTAGGCTTGAGTTTATAGAAGCAGAAATGAAATTTCGTGCAACGATAAAAATACATTAGACATTTACGGAGATAGCGCTGCCATCTTTTGTTGGGGATCTTTGCTTTACATTACCCTAAAAACAAGATGGCAAGGCTATTTCGCTTAACTTTATTGTAAAAGGACACGGGAAGAGTTACAGTTTCAATTTTGTAACAACATCTTCCTCAGACGAAACACTAATCGACACTACCGTTAGTCAGGAAAATAGTCTTCGTCGGACTCCACAACACTCTGCCACCTGTCAACCATATGTTGAATCGCTTGCTGAAAGAAGTCACTGGTTTTGGAGGAAAGAACTGGGACACTGTTCATCGTACGTCATCCTCATTGCAGTGTTTTCCCGGGAAGGTGATTTTGCATGTTGCGAGAAAGGCAGTAGTCTTCTGGTACAGGATTAGTGAAAACGCCGGGTGGGGGAGTTTCTCCCAGCCACACTCATCGATCTTAGCACCGGTCCTTCTTGCCGTGCGTGGACGCACGTTTTCACCGTGGATGAACACACCCTTGCGATTAACCGGAGCAAGACGTTTCTCCAACAATGCAGTCCGTACGCGTTCAAGCTGATGACAGTAGATATCTGCGTTAATGGTCTGGTTACGATGTAAGAGCTCAAAGTAGCTTATTCTACGGATATCCCACAAAACACTTAACACCACTTTGATCCTGTATTGGCACAGTTCATGCACCCCCCTTTAGGTACCCACGTCGTTTGCGTGCCATCTTATGGTGGAGGAACACTTTGCATACCCTGTCACCATTCAGAACAGCAATAACTCATGGCTGTGACGCGTGAGCAGGTAACGGACAACTAAATACTGACAACTGGGGTGCTTAGGGATGGGAACAACCACAATATTTTCAATTGTGTCAAATAATGTTTGTGCCAAGTTTGGTGTGGACACGTATAACGTTATGGAAGCAATATCAATTGATTTTTGAATAATCAGTTGATAACGCTGACAAAATACATCAATTAAGACGTTTCAGTAGCTTTGAATTAGTCTAGGCAAGGACACTCAGCCATACCTCAACAATCTCTGCATATCTTGTGGTTCCTTAGATTTATTTTCTAGAACGGACGGATGTACCAAGGTGGAATAATAAGGTCCCATTTTTGTAGGTTCGCTATCAAGGAATTTAAGAAGAAAACTATTCGTTCTAAATTTTATCGTACTGTATTAGCTATTCATTCTTTCTCCATTAGCACTAAGATTCATATTTCTTCTTTTAGAGATATTTACCTTCTTTAGTCGTATCAGGTCTGTATTGGTATTGGACCGCTGTTTTACTCTACTAGACATGTCAATGATCTTTTCTTAGGTTACCATTAGCCAAGTCTGCTTTGTGTATTAATTCTTTATGGTTGGAGGCAGAGGCGTCATTTAGGGAGGGCAGAGGGACAATTGCCCCACCTCCGGGCTTGAGAATATAAGCGCACAAAAAAGTAAAAAAAAAAAATCTTCTCAGAAAAGACAAGTCAAACTGACATAAAAACGCACTAAAATGTAATGAAAAATGCAATTATTTTTCAATATCGATTTTTGTTTGTAGGAGTTCGGAACACAATTTATAACTAAAACAACTGCTTGCAACGCGCTAAGCAATGCGGGTTAACGAATTTTATTTGTCTGTTATAGTAATGAATTTGGCGCTGATCTCACAAAAATAAAAAATCAGAAAAATATTTTAAGAAGAGTTTTTATTTTTAGTTATAGTGAGTTTTTATGTCGGGCATTTATCTTCGTCTTCTGTAAAGAAGCTTATATCTGTATACACTTTTCCTTTCATGCTCAAGAATAATTCTGCATTAGGACTGCATGGAGTTATAATAGGATCGCCGAGAAACCCTGTGCGGTGCCTGTTAAACATTAACTCGACTTATCGTGGTAGTGATTCTCAAAAGGTGTTCACTGGCACACTAGTATGTCGTGAAATTTCTTGTCTGCCCCGTGCCGCGCCGCAAAAACACAATTTGTTTTTGTTGTTGTTAAAATGGTAAAATTAAGGAAAAGTGAAATAGAAATTGAATATCTTTAAGAACGTTATTTATTAATACAAGACGAAAAGTACATTGTAAGTAACAAATTGGATTCTTAAAATTACTGAGTCTTTTCTTTTGAGAATATCTAGCTTTTGCAATTTTTAAATTAATTAGTTTGTTTTACTTTTACTTTGGGTTTGTCTCGGTTTGTCTTGTTAATTTCCTACGCACTTGTTACGTTTGATTGCGCGTAGTAAGTTAGCAGCGTAAACCACAGTAGTGTGCTTTTGAGAATTATAATACGAGAGTTAGTAGGCCTCGTTTGAGAGTTTTCTTTTCTCTGCATTTTGTGAGTCGTTTGGTTCGGGATATGGCTGAGTTTGGTTTTTAGAATTACAAGAGGACAGGAAAAAATGCGTCGTCCTATATAGAGAAGTCTTGTATATATTTGTATAATAGCTATTCTTTCGTTTGGAGCGTTTTCACTTTTTATGCTAAGTTGTTCACGAGTTTTGTCTTCCCTCTCCCTGAGAAGTGAAAATTTTTGTTTGGTTCAGAGCAAGTCCAGTGCTATGACCTTTGCTCTGATTTTCCCAGTTTTCTGTTGTTTTTTTTTTTTTTTTGCATATTTCGATGTGGAGATCCAATTTTTATTTAACGTGTGGGGTCACATCATTATACGTTTTCCCACCATAATGTTTACTTTGCCTGTGACATCACGCAGTATGTCGTGAGTTTGTTGGTTGAGTTATTGTGCAGATTTTACACCCAGAAGACGAAGCTGTTTTTTTCTTTATTTCGATGTGGCTTTATTTACTGAATCTCTTACTTTAACTAGCCTGCTTCAGTATCAGTGGATGTAACTAACATTTCTATCTCCAGCCGTACTTAATTCTGAATTGTTTCGTTGTGTCTATGTCAAGGCACTGAGCTCAAAATGATATATCCACAGTATAGAAGGCTGCTTTAATCGGTTATTTATTCTTGTCACTGGAAATTTTTGTCACTGCCGATCACCACTGCCTCTAAGATTTTTTTTTTTCTGTTCTAAAAAGGCAAGAATTAATTTTGGTCATCAATTTCCGATGATTGACTCGCCTCATTGATGATTTGGCTGTGGAGCGAAAAGAGGTTAATAAAATTCCTAGTGACGATCTTTTTAATGATTGCCAAAATAAAGCAAAGATATATTAGTGATTTTCATCTGCTGTAAATAACACTTTACAAAAAGTTGACAATTAAAATGTCCTAATTTTTTTATATAAGATATAAGTGTTACTTGTTTTTAGCTATACCATGTTAACAGCGTAGAGATGTCTGTGAATTACATACAGGGATTTGCCGGTGGGATGGGCTGGCGGAATCACTGATTACGTATATGCAGAATATGAAGTAAAACTACGCTTGGAAATAGGTGGGATTCGTCAATCGATATATCCTACATGATCTTGTACCCACCCCCCCACCCCCGGCAAGCAAAAACTGAAATGACGCCACTGGTTGGAGACCTGTCAGGAGCAATTGCACTTTTTTTTTTTCATTCTTTTGAAAAAATTATTTCGGAAGTGTATTACTTTTATATTCTAAAAAGAGCCACTGGGTGGCAGCCATATAGCAATTGCATATTTTGCAGACATAAATTAACTAGGGGAATGTAAAACAAGTAGAGAACTTACATCATCTTAACCTTAATATGAGTTACGCAGAAGTAGGTTTGCCAATACAAAAATATTTAGTTAGATGGGGATTAAAGACAACTTCCATGAACACTAGCATGTTTCCTGGACGAAACTTTGAAAGGCTATGGGCGCCTGCAGCAATTTAAGTTATTGTTATCCATCCACATTCTCTTGAAGAAATTACCTGTCTTTTTATGTCATAAACAGAGCTACAAAGAATGTATACATACCAATTCTGTTTCCCTAACTGAAGTCACTGAACCGATAGCTACGTCAACAGTCACCTGCACTGCATCACCTACATTAGAAAGAAAAATAAAAGAACATAAAAAAACTGCTAGTGAAGAAACTTTTAATTACAGACTTCCAGTCGTTACATGCTAAAAGTTGATAACACCTGTACCAAAATTGAAAAAAACTGAACAATAAGTTGACGAATGATGTCCATACCGCGTATCACTTCGCATCTCTAGCAGTAAGTACATTTTTCATAGCTCCAGTCTCTCAAAGCTAAGGCTGCATCGTCAAATATGACGTCATATTTCGACAAGTAATGGCGTAATATCAGCTTAGTAAATCACACTCGAAATAGTACCTAATACATTGATGTTATGTATATGATTGGTGAATACAGTTTAGAGGAGATTTCTATGCTTGCCCTATTAAACCATTTAATTCCTTCGCAATGAAATTGTTAGCTTGCGAAACCTGTCTATGTGACATTCCATCAATCAAAAATGTTGATTAAATAGATGTATCGGGTGCTTCTTCGAGTGAGATTTGTTAAACTATTAGGTATCGAGCTATGACGTCATTTGTTACGATGCCACCACGACTATTAATGCCTGTATCTATGAAAATAAACATAATTTTGAATTTCTTCAAAGGATTTTTTTTGTTATGATGTAAATAACCACTTCCTAAAGTTTGTACCACTATTTCGCGGGCACTCTGTAGAGTAAGACGCTTAAACGGGGAAGTGTAGTATTGCCTTTCTGACTAGAATTGACAGGAAGGTTTAGTAGTGGCTATGATATATATATGTGCTGATTCACGTGGTGCTTTTGGTTAGTATATTGATCTTTTTTTATTATTACTGGTAACACAACACTGTGAAGATACAGAATAGCGAAATACTTTCGGGACTGATGCATGGTCACTACATGGATCCTAGTTCACGCGGGAACTGTCTATAACAGAAAAGTGTTGTGCAACAATGGCTTTGAAACATAATTTCTTCAACGTCTGATAACACTTGTTACCGACTTATTGACGTTCAAATTGAACTTGAGGTATCTATGAAACAGGCTGACGCTATAATCAATTGATTCTTCAAAAAGGAGTAATACCACCAATGCATGTAATGAAATATACACTGTTGAAATACACAACAAGGATGCTGCCAAGCGCAAGTTGAAGCCCGTACAATAAGACAGCAGATGAGCTCAAACTAAAGCAGTATGGTAGAGTGTCTGTAGTTCGACACATATGGGACCGGACACTGTCGGATTATAGACATCCGTGTCGGGCTGGCGAACTGTACTGTATACATAACGGTGGCGATCATGTGACGATCATGTGGCGAACACACTGGTCCCCTCAAGGAGAAATACATCATTAAAAAGCATTTTCTTAAACAATTCTACGAAGCCAGAGCTCGTAAATGTGCAGTGCTGTACTATATTGTCCTCTACTTGTTTATATTGGTAAAATAGACGATTTTGTTATTGTATTTCTGCATTTGTATGAACTTATACGATAGAAAAATCGCAAATCTGGTTTATCCAGAATTTTATTTATCCGCAAGGGATCCGGTCCCGTCAAGCCCGGTTAAACGAGATTTTTAGTATATTCAGGTTATTTAAACATTCTTTACACTTTTGTATACACTAAATGACACAAATTTCGTGTTCCTGAATTGGTTGAATGTAATTCCAGACTGGGTAGGTGTAGTACATGGACTCATCGTAGCCAGGTGAATGAATTTGGTGTCGTATTTCTGTTAAAGTAAGAGGTAGATAATTTTTTATACTGAATTCAAAATAACAAAGTGGCTTATTTATCTTATAGCTAGGTTTGTGGTTACGTCTACTAAATGCACGCCTAACATATCTATATAAAATGTATGATCATGCATCTAAACAGGCAGACACATGGAATCAGAAATATATGTTCTACACTCCAAAGTTTGAAAGTTGTCATATGCAGAAATGTGAAGGATAAAACATAATACATCTTACATCGATGCCATTTTACGTATCTTCTGTATACGGTCACTATATATAGAGCTTGATTTATACATCTCCAATAAGAAAACATTCCTTAGTTGTATTAACTTTATTATATCTTGAAATTGTAGAGCAAAACCCGTGAACAAACCTTCGTACATTCGTATACACGGAACACCATATTCAAAAATAAAACTAAAATGCGAAGAACCAATGACAGATCTTAATAGCAGCGTTGTCAAGTAAATAACTTTGAGCCAATGAACGACGTCCTAATGGCCCGTCTAGGTAAAATACAAGCATGGATTCGACCAATAAAAAAACAGTTTACGTAATAAGAATAGTCTTATCCAAGCCTCTCAGCGGCTACCAATACTAGTAAACCAGGTAATTAGAACTCGTGCCATGGAAGTATCTGATCGCAATATCCGGTAATACTGTTTCGGATCGCATAACTGAAAGGTTTTGATTCCTAGTTCGCATAACTGAAGGATTATGATTGGACTCCAGGAGTGTCGTTGTCCACTATTTGTTTCACGTTAGAATGAAGTTTTTATTATTTCTGTTGCTAAAGACAGGACTGAGGCTAGTCTTGTTGTTGATTAATTCCCCCTTACTAACTGCGTATTCACAGTTTAATTGTCGCTAGTAAATGCTAGATTTTTATTTTTGTAGTTATAATAGGAGTCAATAAATCGAGCCTAACCTCAGAAAATTATAGACTCTTCAAGAAGTTTTTAGGGAAGTAAGTAGGCAAAAACAGATCTGTATTTGATAAATGTAAATTCAGTTAATGGAGCAAAAACTGCCGATTTTTTACTTGTAGAACGACGAATATCTGTGTTGAATCAAATGGATGTTAGGTGTGAGCTAACCGTCCTTGGTACTTACATACATTTTGAACAACTTAAGAGGCAAGACCCTTTTTTTGCGAATTAGGAGGTATACAGTTCACTATGATTGAAAATAATTTCCGGGTTCTTGTATTAAAATTTGTATGAAAGAATACCCAAAGCTATACATTTTAAAATGTAAGTTCTTAATTACAATGAATATCTGCTCAGCATGAAAATGATTCTACACTGTTAATTTTTAAGTCTTTGTTTGCTTATAAATATTTAATGTAAACGATTACATTTGACCTACCGTTGATCTTCGGGAGTATGCTTGGATTATACCCTAATGGTAGTAGACGGCAGAGCCTAGAAGATGTTGGAGAGGTGGGACATGCACCATGTATTATCTTCACCGAACTAGAAAGAAAATGGTGATTCATTAAGACTAGTCATTGTGCTCTACGACGCTAGAATACAATAGCGTTTAAAGTGTACTTAGCTGGTTGTAAAGTAATGTTTCATCAAATGGAGGACTTGCACAAAACCATTGAGGTCTTGAAGTAAATAACGATATAAGTTTAAGACTTCAACTTACCAGGAATAATACCTAAAATAAAATAATTCTCACGCTTAACAATACACCCCGC
>JAGDQP010030069.1:1785-22887 GCA_022664845.1 Lepisma saccharinum | reverse complement strand
TGAGAACTCGCTGAGATTTTGTATACAAACAAATAAAATAAATTTAACTAATTAAGAAATGTACTGTATAAAGGATGTCCTAGTTCTTGAAAAGAAAAGGGAAAATAATTATAGTACTATCATCAATTTCAAGTTTTGAAATAAGTTTTTTAGGTCAAAATACTGAAAAGTTCATTTGCTGAGTATGGTTCTGTACGTAAAACTTTGATAAATTTTATTTTATAAAGGTCAGTCTAGTAACTTTGGACTTGGGCCGTCACGATTCGACTCTTTACCTAGTTAAAATCCACACCAATGTCCCAGCCATGACTCGAACACGGGTCCTTCAAGCTGTCGGCGTACCGCCGTAGAGCGCACGGCCGGCTGGTTCTCTATATCATATTTATCAAAGAATCATTCGTTCAGAGCCTATTGCTAATGGTCTAGTAATGAAGAAAAAGTCTTTGCGAGAAGCCATTTTGGAATATTGACGCCATCTTTGATTCCACTATCTCAACAAACAGTGCCTATTAAAAATTCATTGTATAACCATGTGAGGTGTTATTCAACATGTTTTTGAGGGTGCTGAACACATTTAAGACAAAAACACAATTTTTAACAAAAAATGAAAGTTAGTAGGGTCTACTATTAATATACAAAAGTCAGTGACAAGCTTTGCAAATATTTACCTAAATGCATCATATGCAATGCTTATATCGAATGGCAGAAACATTTCAAGACGTCGAAGGGTTCCCATTGGAATGGGTCACTTCTTAGTAGTTGGTGCTGTCAAATGATGTGTAGTGCTTCGTTCTATGTGTGAAATAACAGGAGAAAAAATGGAGTAGGAGTTTCAAAACTTCTACTATAGGAGCTCGAACTGGGCCATAACGCCAAGGAAGCAACCTGAAACACTTTTAAGCGAAAGGTGAAGGTGCAGTTGATCACAGCGCACCAACCACATGCTTCCAGTACTTGGTCTTTGGTTGCAAGAATCTCAACGATCAGTTAACGTCAGGTAGCTCAAAAAACGTGGATTCTGAGTCCGAGCGCCACATCATAGATTTAAATACGACCACCAACACTGGGAGAGTAGCAGAGAGCTCGGCACCTGACAGGCCAGCGTGGTTCATCACCTTCAGCCTCACCAAAAGTATCCGGAACTGCCGTATTGTGCCTCACAAATTTACCCTAGCTAAAGCACAGTGACGAGTGGATGTTTGCAAGGGAAAACCAACGTGATCTGCGCTTTATTAAGAGAATAAGTACATGCTATGAAAAGTAATCTTAACGTGCATAAGCAGTGATTAAACAATGGTCAGATTACGGAATATATCGCCTAAAAGGGCATTTTGATCACAAGGTGATGCTCTACGTCTGGTGGAGTTATGTCTGCGTCTGGGTTAATTATTCGAAGCGAGTTAATTGCAAACGGTCGAATCATCAATACCAACCTGTACTCCTGGACGTATGCCAATGCAAGGAAAAATATCCGTTATTATCCAACAGAAAGCGAGTTTTTCTGCAGCAAGACTAAAAAGCTTTTGCTTTTGGTGGTTATTAAAATACAATCAGCCTTGTCAGAGAGCTTTTCTAACTTTATTGGAGTTTTGAAAATGGGATTACATTCTTAAAGAATGGACAAATTATGACTATTTTTCTAACACCCGGGTAAATATTTACCTAGAGGAACCACCACTAACTAGTGCTTAAATTCGATTATAACTTCAGGAGCTTCTGAAAAACACATTTATATGCAACATGCTTAAATGAACACATGAAGCGACTTGATGCGATACAATTTGTAGGTGATTGTCTACTTTCCTTGCCTATAGGTTCACTTTCCTCCCATGAAAGAACATGTGCCTAGCTGATAATGTCCTAAGAGTGCAAGAGATTCATGTTAATGTTTTTCAACTAGAATAGCTCGTAAAATTTACTTTCATTGCAGAAGTGGAGCAATTACTGGCTTATCTAACACATATCTTAATACTGTAATACAAACAACCTATTCATTTTATGATACTTTATGTTTTATAAAACAATGTATATCGATTTGATGTAAATACAACAGATTTTGCTGTTTCTGTTTTGTGTGTTTTATTAGTAATTACTAGTAACCACTTTTCAGTCCTGTTACTTATAGAAACGTCTTTATCACTCTCAGAAACGTATGAAAAGCACCTCACATGATACAATGAATCTTCAATAGGAACTATTTATCGAGATATTGTAGTCAAAGATGGCGTCAGTATTCCAATATGTCGACTCGCAGAGACCATCATCCAAATTTTCCTTCATTACTAGACTAGGCAAGAGAAATAATCTCCAAATAAGTGATTCTCTGGTAAATATATGATATAAAGAGCCATACTAAGGTGTTGTATTATAAGCATTGTCAAGAGTAAACGTAGATAAATTCTGTCTTGGAAATATTGTATTTTCGTCAACAAATTAAATGAGTTTTCCTTTGTTATACACAGAAGTGTAAAATAATATCACTGTGTCGTTGCTAAAGAATTATTTTTAATATTATAAATAGTTCAATTAACTGCAAAGACGATGACAAATATTTCAAGAAACGTCACGTAAATAATTAAAGATACGACTTTATCAGAGTGCTATTGAAGTTAATTCATATTCTTTTCGAAAGTGATATTTTAATTCCGTTCTTATTACATTCATCAGATATTTGTTTAGAGGGTTTTGCTCCCGTGATAATAACAATGTTCTGTTGTAAAATTATACCTGTAGCAATTTTACAATTAGAAAATATTTAATTTACTGTTTCATAGTCAATGAATATTGTGTATAATGGGAGGCAATTACAGTTTGTATACTTAATACCAAAGGCTTACTTTTAGTCCTTACCTGATAAATTTAAGGAGATATCTTATATATTAATTTATAACAAAAACTGGCCATTTAGAACTTAGATCAAATGTATCGGAAATAGTCATGAATTAACCAAAAATCTTAGCTATAATTCCTGTTGGGTTCCCTTCAACCATCAAGATTTACTTCACACAGGAATTCATTGACTTCAAAGTTCATCGGCACCTCATGACATTTCATTCCGAAAACGTGAATACACAGATCCTTTTCAGAGACGTAGGGAGAACTAGCCAAATTAAGACAGATATTTCAACGAATTTCATGTGGTGCGGTGCCACCCAATCATAACATAGGCGTGCACTATCGTAAAGAACCCACTTTTTATCACAGGTTAGCAACTTGTCCAGAAACGGATGTTTCCCAACATGATATATCAAAGAAACACATGAATTTACCGGGCTTGCTTTCTTAGCCGAAGTAAACTCAAGTGGAAACCATCTTCCCATCTCAAACCGTCTCCCAAGCTGATTCTTGTAGTATCTAATGCTTTCTGCACTGCAACTGAGTGCTTTTCCCAATGCTTTACATGTTTTTCGCGATTATTGACATCAATACCCGCCTTCAGTGCAGTTTTTTCTATGACTTGTATACATCCTGTACGTAGTGCTTCCTGGAGGGGTTCACTGACATCCTTTAATTTGTTAAACCACATAAGGTATTGGATAAAATAATATAAACACTTGTAGTTGGAACATCTTGCATTAATACGATGTTGGTCCACCTTTAGCACGCAATACAGCTTTCAAGTGTCTCCCTATTTGTCCTCGGGAACACGTAATTGCTGCTCTCGAAAATATCGTCGATTGCTGGCAGAAGCCGAAGAAAAATCGAAAAGCGAGTGATTTTTTTTCTTCTATCAGGATAGCAACTATGGCAATATAATCGAATTATTTTGTACTGGCTCGCTTTTCGATTTAAATTGTATTTTTTTGGTTTTAGGCATCTAAGGCTCCAACCGGGATAGAGGAGGGAAAGAATGCAAGAAGTTGTCGAACAAGGACTAAGTTTAATGTATCAACCCGGGATCGGTTTAGTGGGATTGTGGAAAACCCTCAGTCAGGATTGAACCCACGACCTCCCGAATGATAAACTACTGCTCTATCACTGAGCTACGTCCGCTCGGTACTTGTTTTCCGACGGTATTGGGTCTTGATTCGAAATTTACACAGTGGACCTGTATCACTAGGCTTCTGATGCGAACTACAACGCTACAGACAAGTGCATCCGATCCACGAAATACATTAACACTAAGGAAGCACTTTGCCCTGATGGAGAAATAGAATAAATTGTACATCATGATTAAACAGTAAAACAAACCTTTTTATGTAGATTCTCAGTTATCAATGGAAAAGATATCCAGACTTAAAGACTTGCAAATAATGTTCTACCATGTGTATATCGTTATATTCTTCCTGTGATATTGTAGAACGGAAAACACCAACTATAAATTGTAGATATTATGCACGGTACCTTGTATTGTGCTTAAAAAAAGGGAGCTCAATATTTCAACCTTTGGTAGCGACATCTAAATTTAACATTTTATGGGAATATTACTTTCTTTAATATTGGAACAAGCTGTGCAGGTGCCACATTGCGAAGTGTAACTTTTCTTTTTAAGCTTTATAATAATTTCCACTCTAATGTAGGCCCATTCGAAACGGGGAAAACTTATTGATCCTGTTGTAAAACTATGAAGAGGGCTGATTCGTTGATATTTCACAAGGTAATCACTTCAAGATAATCATAATGAAGTGTATTTTACTGTTTGATTTTTCGTGGTTTTATCGCTTTTATTTTTATTATGGTTGGTACGGTTGGTAAATCATTGAACCAGTACATAAAAGTGAAATATTACAAGTTTAACATCGTAATTCGTATAATGATTGAGCTGCACGAGCTTTCTTGCTTGTAAAGCCAACATTCGTTGAAAGTATCAGCCAAATAGTATGAGAGATTACGTCCATCGGCATTATCACAGTTATATTATGGCAGTTGCCACCCCTCAACTTGTCTATTTTTTTTCAATGAATGTTCTTACCTGGTACAGGTGTAAAAAGGTTTACTATTATGAACCTCTCCGAACATATTTTTCTGCCTTCACGGACAGTAAAATGGCAACCCTTAGAACGAATATGTCGATTTAAAACTTGGAAAGACATTAGTGTACGGTTTCCAATATAACAAGGATTCATGGTGTTCTTGTTTAATGCAGTAAGTATGAGTGCAGCAGTGTCAGCCGGAAACTACGGTCAGCCGGAAGCTACTGTACGTAATGTTCCTTTTAGTTTGGAATTGGTAGTGTCAAAGATATTCGGGATTGGTTTTAGCCCTCAACCATTTATTTATATAAAAGAACGAATTTAATAAAATTTCCGTTCCGAAGAATACTGTTTACAAGTTATTTAAGTATGGGCGGTTACAAAGATACCTTCTCCTATGGAGTGATCAGATAGAGGCTGTGGTAAATAGGAAGACACCAGTTCCTTAGCAAACTGGGTGGTGGGTAGTTGTACCAGTTCCTTGGCAAACTGCGTACAGGAGAAATATTAAGGTAAGAGTACACACTAGTTCCTTAGCAAACTTCGTGTGCGGATGACATCAATTCCTTAGCAAATTGCGTGTTAGGTAGTTGTACCAGTTCCTTGGCGAAAAGGAAAAGTTAGGTTTTATAAGTGAGAGTACACACCAGTTCCTTAGCGAACTACCTGTGCAGGATAGTACCAGTTCCTTAGCAAACTGCGTACCAGGGTTTTTCCAGTTCCTTAGCAAACTGCGAATGGATGAAGGAGAGGAGCTGACCACCCGGGGAATGAGTGATGGCTCTTCCTGCTTACAGGTCCCTTTTAAAGGTGATTGTACGGGTGGCTCTTCTTACTTCTCCTACTTGACTCCAGCTCCCTCTGTCTTCTGTTATCCTCTCCATCTGGTACTAGTTTGTGGAGATGACCGTCGTCTGCTCCAATGTGTGTCATAACTTGTTTACATATATAACCACATATTTGTCCTATACACGTATGTTTGTTTGTACAATGTCCACGTTCTCGTAATACAAGCTGGTCATTACGATATATTAAAAAGGAATAAAAGGCATTACTGTAAATTTTACTGTATGTTTGCCTTGCATTGAACTCAAGTTACCTGTAATTTAAGTGATAACTGTCTGTGAGTTGTTTATAAGAAAATATACTTTCCCACTCTTACCCGTCCTTCCAGTATTAGGTGTACGTAATATTAAAGTATAAATGGTGGAAAAAGTTTGAAATAATGACGAGCTGTTATTAAACAAATAGTTGTGTTAACGAAAGTGCACTTACTGAAAATTTGGAGGTTAAGCTAATTTTGTTTCCTTTTGATTATATCATTTATTGGCACACTTTGAAATGCTTTTCGAGATTTTAGTCATTGCGCGGACGCAGGAAGTTCAAATCGAATTCCTAATCTTGTTGCATCGTTCTTATCTACCAACCTTCGGTTATAATATCACAATGATTTTAGTATACAAAATACGATAATACCCATAGTCGTGAGCCAGGGGTGTCGTGCATTTCATCTCATCATACTTGGTATATCATATACTTTTGGATTCACCATGATTACCAGTATAAGATTTAGGCATGAGCTCTCAATTTTAGGCTAGCTAATGGCCGTCATCTTGGAAAAATGGCTGCCAAATAGCACTTTTTCGATATTCCTATGCTTCTCATTATGGATGCTTTCGATTGTAGATAATTACTAGGACTTGGTGTATCACATAATTGTGGATTCATCACATCACCAGCATAACATATAGGCATCATACTCTCAATTATAGCTAATGGGCGCCATCTTCGAAATATTACTACCGATGTAAAACTTTCTTGCTTTGTGTGTTTTTCTAACTATTGATGGTGTTAATTGAAAGGGAAATGATCCTGGCTCCACGACTGGTTTGTAAGAAAGGTTTGTCGAACAGGAAACAAGATTTAAATGACAGATGCCTTCAGCTAAAATCATAAACATTTAAACACAAGAGTACTTTTTTATTTACAATTATTAGTTTCTCGCCTACTGATTAATAGTTCCACGTGACAGATTTCTGCGACAGCGCTGGAAAAACAACCGTACTTTAGACTAAGACAATAATGTTCCAAGATACATATTTTTCTAAAAGATTGCTGCATTACACAAAATCAAATGCACTGTAAACGGAGAACGAATAACATCAAGTCTGTCTAAAATGTTCCTTAATTCTGCACATGATATTCAGAGCCATCTATCGATAGTTTCATCATGCCAAGTTCTCTTTGTGATGACTTTCTGATTTCCATGATCAATAAAGCGCATATTGAGGAAATTTGATGTGAAAAACATACCAATTCCTTTTCAATACATTCCTGATGCTATGTCCTTCTAGTCCAGTAAATCAAAATCACAAATGGTGACACTTATAAATATAACTCCGGGTACGAATAGTCACTGGAAAAGCATTAACTGCTCTTAATATATTACAAATGTCCCATAGCTGCGTGATTTAAACTTTACAAGGTAAGACCTGAGTGCTTTTCAAAATCAGGTGCGTTTTCAACAGATCAGAAAATCCAGGATATTTTGACCAACCTTATTTTCAATCTGTAAAAAATATTTGCTTTCTATTCATCACCGCAATTCTCATTAGTCGGAATTAGAAGAAGACGGATTAAGCTATAATGTTACGTTTCTAATATTGTTCTCAACGTCTTTGGTTTATTAATATCATTCCTTGTTTAATGCATTAATTAATTAAATTTTGCCTTCCGCACAGAACGTGTTGCAATATTCGACCTTCCTGCAATATACAATTGCGCGCGCAATGAACACTTGCGGAATTACGGTATTAAAGCCAGTTGACGTGTCTTTCCCATGAATTTTTGTACGCGGGACTTTCTTTGTAGGTGACGCTACTTATGTTTTTGATACATACGATTCACTGGACTACGAGGAATACATAGAATCAAGAACAGTGATTGACTGAGTCATATTTATGAAAATTAGTTCTAAAACCCCTTATAAGCATGTGACTTTCAGATTAGGTATATTCAGGTGTAGTGAAAATCATAATAAAAGGCTCCAAAAATGAAATTTGGTTCAAATTTGTGGTCAATTTTATTTTTTTAATTTTCACGGAAATTAAGTATCACAAAAAGTTGCAAATGAAGTTTGTTCAGCATAAAATTATGAATCTTTTTGTAATTACGTCCTTTCAAAAGCCACAAAATGGCATCAAACGAAAACTTATTTTTTTATTAGAAGCCAAGATATATAGATCAGTTTACAACATTCACAAATGCATGATATTTGATGTATAGAAAGTACTTGGGCACCCAAGCAGCATATGAAAAGTTTTCAAAAATCAAAGTTGTGCTACGGCTGTTATCTTGCAAAATAGCGGCCGATAATAACCTATTTCCAGTCTTTACAAAAACTACACAGCACTTCAAAAAAATATTTTAAAGTAGTTCGTTCAGGATAAAATTATAAATCTTTGTTGTTAAGGCTATTCTTGACACACAATTGAAATCCATCAAATTGAAATTAAGCTTTAATTCAGGACCTATGGTTTAAAGAGAATCCAAAACGCATATGTTGGAAGTTTTCTTAATGAATACTCATTGTGTTTAATTATGGAATATACCAAAATTTCGGTATATAATGAATGAGTTTTATTTAAAAACGAAAAAGCTTGCTTTTTAATACGACACTGCCAGTAGACGAATACAGACTAAGAATAAATAATCGTTTGGAGTTAGACAGGGATCGGCAATATGGTGAAAAGTGCACAAATACATTATTAAGTACGTATTCATTCATATATAATAAATTATAGTGTTGGTCAGAGATAACAATTATTAAATCATAAAGCAAAGTATGTCGTTCCTAAGTCATGGGAAAAAACGCATGCCTTTATTTTATATAGAAAATGTTTGTTTTGGATAAAAACGCAAGGAATGGATAAAAAATTTTGCTACTAGAAAAATATTTCTTTGAATATATTAAGAATGTTTAAGAAATCTTAAAGGATAATGCCTAATTACCTTTGCTATGGTATTGTTTGGTCGTGTACACTGAATTCAAAGAGCGGAATTTCGCTCGATTTGAGCAGAATATTTCATCTTTTGAGAGCGGAAAAAGGGACCAAACCTTTTTTTTTGCAGAAAGATGAAAAATTTCCGTTCTAATAAAGATGGGATATATGATAGTTCATTTCGACAGAGACATTGACATGATACTATTTAAGGTGAATTCCTATCTATTAGGATAAAGTTTTCATCGTTTGAGTATTAATGGGACACAATAAAATGTTGAAAATAGCCATGATGCATTATGAATCACTTTAAAAAGATGATAAATGAACCACTCTGAAAAGATGAGAAATCGCTCTTCAAAGTTTGAAGACTAAATTCCATCCAAACCATCGGAATTTCATCTAGTAAGAACACATTTTCCACTCAAAGCAAAAGGGTTTCGTTGGAAATAATTCTTTTTGATTGAAAATTCTGCTCTAAAAAAGGTGGTCCCTTTTTCCTTTCTAAGAAAAGTGAATATCCCCCTCTTTTCATTTAGAGTGTAGGTGCACTTTCCGTCAGTTTGACAGTAACTGCGCTAGAGGATTTAAATTAACAAAGTTATTAAATAACGTTGACCCAAGTCTCTCTGCATCGTGAAATCTGTATTTCAGAGGGCAGAATTATCTTAAAATAAAAATATTTAATTATAATTACTATTCAGAAGTGATCATGTATGTCAGGCACAGTATTCTGCAACTGGGATAAAATATCTACCAGTGGAATAGCCATGGCTGTAGTCGAGAGTATACGGAGATATACGTCGTATACCGTCTGATTAACCCGACACATTCGCGTATGCCACGATGCGTATACCTTCAACTTTCATTTCGTTTATCTATGCTATTTCATTTGGGCATTACTCCGGTGAGATTATTACAGTCAAATATGTTTGATTCCATGAGAACGGGAACCAAATCTTGAGATGGGGAAGCGGCTATAACTAGATGATTCGTGTCAGTATTTTACCTCAATCTGTTATCTATTATAATAACAATTTTGAAGAAATCCGCACTTAGTGTACAGTTAATTTGAGCAGAACGTTTGTTAGCGTGATTGATATCTTAGTGCAAGTCTTGAGAAATTTGAGATTTGACTTATATTTTCAGAAACCTAGGGAGAAGTTTAACTTTTCGATGTGCGTAGTAAACCCCATCCTACTCTATAGATTTGTAACGGACAGAGCAAAAAGATCTTACATGTCGACTCCAGAAGCTAAGGAAAACAAAAGACACTGACGAACAAAAATCTTTGTGGTAATCTTTTATATATAAACCACAAATGATATGTGATACAACATTGTTATATTTCATATGAAGTTCCTTTGTACCTTAATGCATCCATATACAAAATATGATAATTTTGAGTCTCATATATTTCGGGTTATATCTACATATAAAAGATTATCACGATTATTTTTATTCATCAATGTCACTTGTATCCTTTGGCTACTGGAGTCGGAATGCAGAATTGTAACTGATTGTTAAGTGATAAATATATATGGTATAGTGCGAAAGTCTAAACAATCTTCTTGTTTCTTTATCCTTCAATGTAAGAAATTATACATATACAGGATCTCTACTGAATGTCAATTTTCAAATTCCAGTTTTTTTTCGGGTTTTCCGGGTTAATTTTTCTACTTTCTTCCAGCTCATTAATTTATAACATTTTTCCTCTTGCAAACAAAAAAAATTCCTTATCAATTAAAAGACGCATGTACCAAGCATATACTATTTCTTTAAGTTATTATAGAACATGAAAAATATTTATGTAATAACTATCATGTATATTTATGTACTAACAAAAATGTACCTTTTCGAAACATCATAAACAAGAAAATAAAGAAGAATATTTTCTACGAGAAGACAGTTGAGAAAGCTCCAGTAACAAACAAACAAGTAGTACTATCTAAATGTATGATTCGTATTTTTTAATTAATTTAATAAAATTAACGAAATATAATTTACCTTTTTGCATGTTTAGTTGAAACTAACCAATACTCTTTAGTGAAAATATATTAATAAATAACTAAATTAAAACAAAATAATATAAGTGCATTCGATAACATATTTTACTGCATATTCTTCTTGATGGGTAATGGCCAGTTACTTTATTTACAGGGCAGAAATACATTTATATTATTTATAATTAATATATAACATTTTTTTTTGTAAACTAACAAGTATGATTATTTTATCAATTACCCGACTACCATAAGATAAAGTTGCTTAAACACAATAAATTTAAGTTCAATGGAAATTCAATCGCTCCATCTTCAGACCGTCGTAGAGATGTAATTTAAGTATGACTGCAGGTATTTTAGATCATATTGTACGTGAAGTTTAATAAGTATGTATACGTAAGCATGTGAAAAGATTTATATTATTTATTAACCGAAACTCTTGAGTCTGTAATGTACCAGCTCCTCCACGAAGGCAGGTAGACTCAAAAACAAACAAGGGAGCCCGAGGCGCCCTGTTGCAAAAAGGGGCTTACCCAAACTGCACATAACGTGGCCAAACCCATCTGGGAGACAAGCCTATATTACGCCACAGGAGATCGCACATAATGAAACGAAACCGCTATCGGACCTGAAGAGAGGGAGGGTAACTACTCATCAGCACCCTGCTTCACCTAAGGACCATCGAAGACAGAACACACACTAGTCTAGACCACGAAGCATGCATGGAAGAAGCCCGAAAACAGTGCCGGAACGCAGAAAGTAAACAAAAAGCAGAAGGATAAAACACGAAGAAAGAGGCTCCCAAAAAGTGGGAGAGACGCAGGCGAGAACATCTCGCAAGAAAGCAGAACACAAAACGTTATTTTAGTTACCTAACGCAACTAGGCCCCTAAAATGTACAGTATTCAAAACATCCGGGTACTAGTTAACCTTAAATAACGAAATTTAGATGAACTTAACTGATTTGACTATTCCCTAATGTTTTCTGCATCATCGGATCAAAATATCAAACTTAACATTATTTGAAATTACTTTCTCACATACACATGAAATAGCACTTCGCGGACTGAAATGACGAAAGGTTGGGAACCTTACAACAGTACCACAGTGGTGGTAAACTACCTACTTCTTAGTAAAACTCTTGACACAAAGAATATCTGGTAAAATGTAATTTATTTTTACTTAAAAATGACAAACGCAATGCAAAAGACTGATTACTGAATTTCTTAAAAATAATAATAAAAAAATAAACGGTTTCTGTAGAGAATCTTTAGTACCAGGTGCGTAAAAAGGAAACCGGAATTCATGTACAATAACGACACAGTGATTGGATGACAATGCTAAGATCTATTTTATTCGAAGTATTAGCCATCGCTAGCGATACATTTCTGCCACCGTTCCGGCAATGTGTGGATGGAAGACCAGAAAAAGTGTGCCTCCTGTGGTGCAAACCACTGATCAAACCATTTTCGTACATTTTTGTAAGATGTGAAGCGCTGGTCAGCAAGTGCGTGTACCATGGATGTAAATAAGTGAAATTCGGAAGGCGCCAAGTCTAGTGAGTAAGCCGCATGCTGAAGGATTCCCAACCAAACGTCGCAATCGTTTCCTTGACCGGTTTTTCTGTGTAGGAGAGTGCATTATCGTTAAGCACAATCACTTTATGTTGTCTTTGATCATATTATGGTCGTATTTTACGCAAAGCTTCATGCAAATCGAACATTTGTTGTTGGTAACTTTGGGTATTAACGGTTTTGCCAGGTTTCAGCAGTTCACTTCCTTCTGATCCCACCAAACACAAAGCATTGTCTTCCGTCCATAGTGACTTGGTCTTGCAGTCGATGTCGCCGGTTCTTCTGGAGTTGCCCATGATCTTTTACGCTTAGTATTCTCGAAATAGATCCACTTTTCGTCACCAGTCACCATTCGATGAAGAAATTATTTTCATTTGTACCTGGCGAGCAGAATTTCGCAAGTGGTTTTCCGGGTTTCCTGCTGTCGTTCAGTCAATGCATGTGCAACCCATTTTCCCACCTTCCGAATCTTGCCCGTGGCTTTTAAACGTATGGAAACTGCTTCTCGTGTCACATTTAATTGATCTGCGAGTTGTTGTTGCGTTTGAGCTTCATCCTCATCCAACAAAGCTTGCAAACTTTTTCGGTGGTCTTCCACGTTCTTCGTTTCTCACGTCAAAATCGCTACTTTTAATTTTTTTAAACTACGTATAGCACTGTGACTTACCAAGAGCATGATCACCGTAAGTTTCGACAAACATGCGATGCGATTTTGCAGCAGTTTTCTTCAAACGGTAACAAAAAGTTAATGCTGGCCTCACATCGTAGTTTGTAGGTACAAATTGTGCCATGTTCAACGTTATTAAACGCTACACTATGAAATGAAACTTGTCTGGTTGTGAGTTGCAAATCGTTATGAGCAGTAAAAACAGGCAAGTGGCGCCAAGGACGCAGTTTTACGGTAACCATAGCTAACGCCGTGTATGCAGACATTCTACAATTTATCCAAGTTAAACAAATTTCCACAATTATGGAAGCATAACATTTCTTTCTACGAAAAAAGATTTAATTTACAAAATAGCTACTGGGCAAGAATTTACTTTGATACTTCAAAATATTTGTCAAATATTTCGTACGCAATTTCCATTTTTAAACTTAACACAATATAACCTCCGTTCTGATAATACAAACATGATATACTATAGATAGGTTAGGTGTAAATTTACAGGACGAATGTCCATGAGCGAACTGGCTTACGGTTTTTCGAAGGCAACGAAGAATCTTTGAACTTTTCTGGTTACGGAAACAAAACATTACGAATCCTTTAATCTTATGTTTACCAAAAACGGACATATTGTGGAAATATCGTGGAATTTAAGATATACCAGTTCCCAAAAGAGCAAACAAAATGCTGAGTGCAGAAAGAACGTGTACTTAGTGCAAGTTAAGATATTCAACGCATATGAACCAAAATTTTACGTGCTGAAATTTCGCTATCTAAATGTTGGTGAAACAGACTTGGGTTTCTGAGAGAGAAAGAGGAATTTTAATACAACAACCATACGTACATGATAGTAAACCGACCCCCGACGCCTTCCAAACTAAGCGGACGTTACCACTGCACACATGTTTACACCAAAACCATAAATCACTAACATGGTGAAGGTGCACTAAATCACTTTTACAAGAACACTGAAGTAAAAGGGGCTTAGAACCAAAAATTATATATTTTATTTTTATTTAAGAAAAATAAAAAACGCTGCATACCCACATATATCACAAAAATCATCTCACACGCTGATGCACCACACAAAAACATCTCTTTGAACACTTCCAGGGGCATCCACTATGGACGATGGAAAACACCAACTGCAGAATTTAATTTTCAGCTTCTACCATTAAGAAAATGCAGAAAACAGCTACCCAAAATTGATATCTCTGATCAGAAGAGGCTTTTTTTATGGATTAGTAAAACCTATAAATATTGTACTGCATTATAAATTCGCATTGTATATAATTTTCGAAGATAAGATTTTTAGCGTAGCTTTTGCTACTCGACGGCAATAGTTGAACTACTGAGCGTCCTCAACCAATCAGAAAAGAGGATCTAACCGGACAACAAGGAGTTTGGAGCGGGTGTGGCTTAGCCAACTAAAATGTCAACGTAATAAAACAACAATTAGTTCTTTTTATTTGTTTCTGAAGATTTTAAAGGGAAGAAAATTTTTAAGAAATAAGGCAATTAAATATGCAAAGAATTATTAAGTAATAAAATGAAGAAACAATAAGAATACAATCCCGCCATTTCAACAATGAAAGAAAAGATCTGAATGGCTCGGCTAAATTGTCATATGGACAAATAAAACAATTTGAAGAAAGCCGAAGATGAAAGATATCGCTGATAAAGCACGAGCAAAAAAGAAAAAAAGAAAACACACAATAATGGGGGGAAGGTCCGAAAATGAGTCGCTACAAGTCCAACTCTAAATCCCACTATTTTAAAATCACTCCTTTGTCTGTGTTGTTACACACCAAAAACTTCTTTTAACAATGTGAACGACTCTGGCCATATTGGAAGAACTCGAGTCGAATCTAAACTGCGAAAAATAGTTTGTCTGAACTTTATTTTAAGACCTTTAGGCAACTATGGCTCAGGCCCAATGAATGATGATGGGATGAATTGGTGGAATTAAGACAATGGAAAGAAACTTCAGAACTTCGAGAAAACCCACGCACACGGTGTTTGTCCACCACAAAGCCCACATGACATGAGCAGGGATTGATTCGACGACCCTTAGCACCAGAGGTGTGCGCTGTACGAATAGAGCTACCGTGATCCCGCAAAAAATAGCTGTGTTAATTCAACACAATACAGTGTCCCAGCCTGACTACCACTGTTTGTGTGTTAAATCAACACAACACACGGTGTTGATTTCGGTACTGGGAGAAAAAATACGGCTGCAGTGAGATTTGAACATGGCTTGCTCAGTTAGAAGTTGGACGTCGTTTTTAATTTTTCATCCCTACAAATAAGTATAAGCAAAATTCAAACCATAAGTATAAACAATGGACACAAGTTACATATTAGCGATCCAATTGCACGTGATGTATTTGAGAAATTCTCAACCATAACAGAGAACACCAACATTCAAGATAAATTTTAAACCTACCAAAAAGAAAACTCAACAAAAAGGAAAAAATCCACTTTTTTTACCTTCGTCAATAGAAAACTCGGTAGTAATTTACAAATTCCGCTTCCCGTGTCTCACGCGGTATGCTTAAGAAGTGAAATATATCTTCCTGAGTATACCAATCAGCAGTATTTATTTCCAGTTTTGTTTTTAAAATACATAAGTTCGCCGCAAATAACCATATCACAAATTTGCGTCGTGCAGAGGTAAAGGATCTAAAGGTCGGTTGACGAAAAACATAATTAAAATTTAGATCCTTGTACTGGCAACGAGTACTACGCCAATACAAAATTTTACATTTCTCAAATGTAGCTTCTTTTTTCTTACATTTCACTGAACTATGATACAGAACTTCGGTTTATGCACAAATTTTACATAAACCATCCTCACTCATACCTTTATTTTTATGATTGGACTTCACTGAATTCAAATTATAGCATTGTATAAACAGATATTGATGCAGGATAGAATTACGTTTTAAAAGTGTAAGGTTCTTACATATAATAGGCCATTTGTCTCTATGTCTTTTTCGAGTGGCGCTAAGTTCCGCACTTCCTTTAGAAAGGAAATACGAATAAAACCTCTTTACTGTAAAATCTTCCATTGGTACATTTCCGAAAATCGCATAGGCAAATTCCATCATTATCTCGGAAAACATCTTTAGAGGATCTTGAATAGTTCTAATGTCAATAAGAGTAATATCGCTCATACGTTGGATAGCGATTATAAAAGCATCATATTATATATTCCCGTTATATTCAGTCAGCACTCGTATAAAGCGGTGAATCTGAATGTTCTTCAGGTTCAGCCCGTCCCCTCTCAATGCTTATATAAAGATCCATATGCGGGGCCCTAAGCATCTGTTTATGCCAGATGAGAAACCCCAAATATTTGTGTACCTTGGCCCAAAATTGTTTGGAAAAAAGAAAGAATTGTAAAGGATAAAACATTTTACTTAGGATATAGGTATTAATAAATCGACATCGATTCCGAAGAGATTATAAACAATCTTTAAAGTTTTGTAGATCGACTACTAAACTATGAATCAAGGTATTTCATGTTTCAGAAATGGTACGACGCATGTCTTCATACCAGGCGATGCCTAGAACTTTCACATAGCCAGTCTCCTATATTTTCAGGAGAGCGAGCGTACTAATCGGAGCTCTCAAATTCATCGCTCTAGTTTTCTGCGGATTGATAAACATACTGGACACATGAGAAAATCGCTCAATTAGATTTAATAACCGATGTTCGTTCAGCCTCATTTTTAATACAAAAATTAATATCATCCGCATGTATATCCCTCTCACACAATTTTATCCCTTCCAGGGCCTGGTGAACGGCCTGAGCAAAAGGGGACATAATTAAACAAACAGAATCCCGGCCTTCGCACAACCTTGAAGGACCCTCATTGCAAAGGAATACAATGTCCAGTGCGCCCATTTACCGATATCTGCACATATCTATTGGTATATATCCATTTTATCAATTTGATAAAATTCTGCGGGAAGTTAATAACGCACATCACTGAGAATAGAAAGGTATGAGAAACGCTGGCGTGGTCGCACGCAAAGTCTGCCTTTAGGAAGAGGAAGAGAATGGTTTCTCCCCTGTAAGCATATAATAATAGATTCCTAATTGACATTAAGTGAATATAAATTGGGTTCATCACCTAGATACCACTCTGACTATGATGCAAAAGAGACATTATAACACGCTTAAGTGTTTGCTATCATTTTTATGAAACGTTTAGCATCAACATTCATCATATATATTAATTGACAATTATTGACAGATACGATTTGTTTATTTTGCTTTAGTAACACTCCTATCGTTGTAAAAAAATCGCCAATGTCTTTAGGAATTCCAAAAATGAATTGAAAATCGGAACCAACTGAGCAACTATATAGTCCTGATTTGCCACCATCCACCTTCCTCACAACCCATCCCCTCCCTATTAACAGTCCAAATGGAGGGAGCATAGGGCCCCTTACGCTTCCTGTATAGTGAAAGGTTCTATAAGAAAACTAGCGTCCTCTTCAGATGATTCTGGTACATTTTCCAACTTTTAACTCCTGCAAGAAATCCACTATCGGTTCACCATAAGTCGAAAAATGCCGCAAATATTGGTTCCGAATACCATGAAAAATCTCTGGACCCTTATAAAAGGTTCCTTGGTCACCTCTAAACTTTGTGAGAAGATTACCTTCTCCGCGTTTAGAATCGCGAATCACTGTAACAAAATTGGCTGTCTCAAAATCCTTGACTGTCTCATACACTTTGTTAATGTATTTCGTTTTGTAACCCTTTATAACGATATGACATTAATAGCCATAATTTACTTTGCATTTTCCGTATTTTAGGTATCGATATTTAGTTCTGCAAGGTACGTTGATTATAAGGTTACAAAACTGATTGATAAAATTCAATAGTTCCTTTCTTATCTTCGAAATGCCCCCGTATATATAATTTATATTCTCGAATAAAATTATTTTTTCGGGGCCACATTTTCCATTTTTCGCCAGTTTTTCCTGTGCAACTATTTGTTGTTCGTTTTACAGCCGCAGTTAAACGACAAAAATCTGGTTCTGTAAGAAAATCGGCATTCAGAAACCACCAGAAGGACATTTGCTAGTTTCTCGGTAGCAACATTTCGTATAACCTTTGCCATCACTGGGCTAAAAGGGATATAATCGAGCTTACTTTTGCAAGAATTGTTCATATAGGTGAAAAGTGGTACGTTTGAAAAAAGTGATCTCACGTATCCGTTAACTTTAAACATTCCTTTCATTTCTTTGAAAACAGTACTAAAGTTATCTTTCGTAGTTGTTGCCTTACAATCGTACACCGCGTTCATGTCTCCTAGCACTATTAGATTAGGATTTGGTTGACAGTAGATATTCACTGTCAAATTCTGAAAGGACGTTTCACGCTGTAATTTTGCTTTAGTTCCACTTTCCATATAGGCCGTAAAAATTGTTAATCCATCTAACTTTATAGCGTATGATCTACCATCAACCACTTTATATACATCGGAGACCTCGAGGTCTTCTCTCACTAAACATTCTACTAATGTTTTCTGTAACATTATAGTTTTCTAAATAATAAAACTTCCTTATATGAGGGCCGTGAAATGAAATCTCCTGGACAGGCAAAATGTTAATATTAGCAGACCGCAGAGTTTGGGCAAGTATACTGCATATCCCCTCACTATATATACGGCAGAGGTTAAAGGTTGGAATGTTAATGTTATAGACAGAATTATATTTTTAGCCCCCATCGTTAGGGCAGTAGAGATGAAAGTAAGCACTTTGATCACTTTTCTTTACCACTTTCCCTGCCCCTCAACACTGGTGGTGGGGGAAATTCCCCTAGTAAGAACACTGGGTATAAAGCCATGTTGAAATTGGTTACACAACAGTTATCGATATGTATTTTCGACATGGTTCGTTTGCGACGCACCATATGCAGTCGTATAAGCCGTTACACACCATGTGAAACCATAATTACCGTTCCTTCCCCCTTGAAGGTGAGAAAAACTATCGTCGGCTTTGTTATTTATTTTCAAGAAAAATACTTAAAGTTGGTTTGTTTTAGGTTATATCTTTTTGTTAGGAGAAAAGCAAAACACACTCACCTCTGATTCTCGTTTTGTGGCAAGAAACCGCGTGTTATGGTACGGACCTAAAAAAATTTCTTTGTCTCCCTCTCTCCTCTCCCCCACCAATTTTATTTGGTCTCCACCTTCTTCTGCGGACGTTACTGCCAGCTGGTCTCGTTCAAGCTGCTCACCATCACTGTTAGGAACGGGAACCCACACTCTTGCTTCTTCTTCTTCTTCAATGTTATCCCTCAAAAACGCACTACCACTAAGTTTAACACTATTATTACCCTCGAATTCTATATTCTCCAAAAGAACACCATCTAACTCCCCTGTCTCTTCGTTGTGAATTTCAACTAGAGTCGTAATAACCGTCCGATGAATACTTTCAATATCAGCTGAAAGTTCTTTCCTTTCGCTCGTCTCAACACCCTCGGGCGAGGCAGTACACCCAGCAGGTTGCAGTGTGTCTTTGCCATCGATACATCACTCGTGCTTGCTCGTCTTTGAAGAAGGGTTGAAAACTCTGAAAAACATACATGAAAGGGTGTTTCTTGCGAACTTGATTCCTTTGCTGTATTAATCGGTACGGGACTCGAAAATGAGGAGCATACTCATTTGGAAGAATCTGCAGATTATATGGGTCTATTTTCAAGTAGCGTGGAATTGTAGTTTTAATGGTTTCAAAATATATAATCCTTCTGCCGTTGTATACCCTATAGCAGAATTGCCGGTGAAAACACTGTTAAACGCCTGGTCACAGGGCTCCAATTGTTCCTGTAAACAAGTATTTGGTATCTCCAGAGGTACAATATATATATTACGAAAGAAATAGATTATGGATCTACTTCTGTCACTGGGAAAATATATCTAGTAATATCGACTATAAATATTAATTTTTCATTACATCTTGTTATTAATTATTTCACCAAGTCTTGTCGTTTGACATTCAGTAAAACCGATTTTTGTAGTGACAAAATTCTAAACTTTCCACATCTTCCTCTTCCTCTCCTATTTGATTATAGATTTCTTTGTGTACGTCACCCAAATTTGGTCGCTGATTTAAAGTACTAAAGTCAATTTTCAAAGTTCGCTGACGTTGGAAATTAGAATAACTCATATGACTACAAGAATATCAATGAAACTCAAATGGCCGCTGAACCCATTGTTGAATAGAATACACAGCCTAAACGGCTGCAGCTAGAAATATCAAATTTGGTAACACTATACATTATCATTTGTATGTTACTAAAATATTACATGATGTATCCAAAGACGCCATCTTGGATCCAAAATGGTGGACCTAAGAAACATTTTCCACGCCGTTTGAGCTAGAAATGCGAAATTTGGCATAAAGGTACATTATGACGAGTAGTTTAGGGAAATATTACAACATTTGTGAAAAGTCGCCATCTTGGATCCAGAATGACCGCCTAAAATCCCATTTTGCACACCGTTTGAGCTGGATAAATGAAATTTTACTTGAAGGTGTACAAGTAAGTCACGACAATATAAGAAAACTTTAAAAAAGTCGTCAAATTGGATCCAAAATGGCCGCCCCAAAAACCCAATTTCCAAATCATTGAAGGTAGAGAAAAGAAATTTTCTTTGAAGGTGTATGACCAAGAGTAGGTTACAATAAATGGGGCAAACCTTCCTTTTGGGGCGCAGCCCCCCGTGGGAGGGTACAGATGGATACCATGGTGGTGTAGTGCTGCAGGGATTTTTTTAAGATAAAGGAGGCGCATCCTCTCAAAAGCACTGAAAAGGGAGGGAGCAACCCACTACGGGGGTCTGGGGGCAGCGCTTCCAGCGAAACAAAGCGAGTATATATTTATATATATATATATATATATATATATACATCCCACTATCATTG
>JAGDQP010030068.1:5560-22887 GCA_022664845.1 Lepisma saccharinum | reverse complement strand
TCTTCAATTAAATCAATATATGCTTCAGGATACTGCTAAACTTCCATTGACACGTGTAGAAACACGTGTTCATACCATTCCTCAAAATGTATCTAGTTTCAATTTGGACAATTTATTTTTAGGAAAAGTACCTAAAGGTCTTGTTATTGGTTTTGTTTCAATGGACAATACAATGAAAATCCTTTCCAATTTCACCATTTTAATCTCAACAAACTTCAAGTGCAGGTTGGTTCTAAATTTTATCCACCTACTCCCTTGACTCCTGATTTTGCAAACAATTTGTTTATTCCTAGTTACCATACTTTAATTTCCGGGACTGGTATATTTCATCAAAATGCAGGACATACCATTTCACCTGAAGAATATCCTAATGGCTATACTCTGTATGATTTTATTTTGTCGCTTCTAATACATTAGACGATTCTACATGGGATGTCGTCAAAGATTCACCTGTAAATATTAAAATGGGGTTCAGCCAAAATCTTCAACATTCCATTACTTGTGTGGTGTATGCACAATTTGATTCATTAATTCAGATAGATAAAGACCGAAACGTTTATACGGATAATATGGTATAATTGATCAATTCGGCGTTGAATATCATAAATTTTGTGTCGTTATTATTATTATTACTTAAGTAGTTGGCACTCTATCTCAAAATATGTATATAAGGTGAAAGTAAATTCCTGTTTACATCAGTGTAATAACAACAGTATGAGGGCAATCATCCACTTTTTAGCGTTTGATCAAGTTGGTGACGATGACCTTATCGTCAAGGAGTTGGCCGTTGTCAATCCTGATGTTAATACCGCACATACTTGGATTTTTAAACAACCCTTTAGCAGTGAAGACTTACCACTAACACTTCAATTGGGCAACGAGTACTTGTCCACAAACATCTATGGATTACAATGGTCAGAAGGCGATGTAGCATACGACAATTTGCAACAAGTCCTTGTAAACTATACAAAACATATTGATGTTCTCTACGTCCATGGTCGCCACAGACAACAGTTTTTGGAACGAGTCCTGGGACGAAGTGTATTAAATCTAGAACATTTGAACTGTCCAAAATCAAATAAATTACTTTTTCCTGCAAGTCATTGTGGTCATTACCAACATCAGTTCCATACGTTCCGATGTGCATTTTATGAAGCGCAATGTTATAGCAAATTTCTCACCTACCATGATTTGTCAAGATATGTAAGTCATGAACCAAAAAGCATATATAATCCAACCCCCATTACTCCAAGTTCCAGTGTACTTGAATATGATGATGTAGACTGTAATTCAAAGTGACTATGTGGAGCGATCAAATGTTAAGTGTTGTGTTGCATGACTGTGTTACAAGTTCCATATTGACTGGCATATATGCATTAAATCACTTACCTGTAATAGTGAAGGCACCTGCTGCAATAATCATTAATTTAAGTCCGTCATATCAGCAAGGAACACACTGGACATGTATCTACATTAATAAAAATCGTCGCGCCTTTTATTTTGATAGTCTCGGCCGCAATCCACCAAAGCCAATAGTACAATTTCTTCAACGTAATTCTTCAATTTATCATGTAAATAAAGTTCAATACCAAGCTGACAATTCCGTTCTATGTGGTTTATTCTGTATCATATATATTTATTATAAAGTTAGAAATGTAAATATCTTTTCAAAATTTTCAAAAACCAACTTACAACGAAATGATCAACTGGTACTGAACTTGGTCAACAAAATGTTGAAAGCAAACGAAAAATGTAAATAGTTTGTTTTTAAATATTTATCATATGTAACTTGTTAAAGAACAATTGTATAATCCATGTAGTAGAGTAGTTTAGATGTAATAAAAACCTTTTACCTCTTAATCGTTTGAATTTCATTTCATAAAATAAAAAAATACACATTCTGGTACAATAGATTTATTATCTTTTCAAGTTACAATTTCATTGTGGATATTCCATCAACAACTTTTAATGTTTGAAGTTTTAGCCAGTATTGTAACTGTATGCAATTCCGCAAAGCACATGCATATTCTTTCACCGGTTCATGATACGTATATTTTAAAATGTCCACTTTGAAATTCAGTGCACGTAAGGCAGGACATCCTTGGTCTTCTGAATTTACAATATTTTTCAGTTGAAATACTTTTTCCAACAACACCATCTTTTCATGACCCTTACAATAAAAGATGGATCCCATATCACAACATTGTGACAATATATGGCGAATGTGGGATACAGTATATCCATTGGCCGTATTCCACTGTAACCCATGCAAATGATGTGTGAGCCAATCTACTTGTGTTTGATATGCAGCAGCTAAATCACAACGTTCGCAAGGTAATTTCAAAAGACTATGAAATATCAAGGTGGCATCACATGCAACTAAACAAAATTCTCTAATAATGTATTCCTTAGGGGAAATCTTAAACCCTTGAAAGTCAATGATGTACTGTCTTGCACTAAGTACGCGTGAACTAGTCAGCGTTTTGTTTTGTTTTACAATTACAGGTATAATTTGTGCAATGCATTCAGGGTCTCGAATAAATTGACAAATAACATTAAACAAGGTAGTTTTCAAAATATGTGAATGACCCTGTTGTACAAAAAGTTCATAATAGTCTTTGAAAAGTTCTGGATCGTTCAAATGACTTTGAATATAGTTTGCAATAACAAATCCGGTATTCCAAACGTACATGCAATTATGGGGTTGATGTAAATTACACTCAGCGCATTCAATAGGATTATTTTGTAAATAAGTACTTACGGTGTTCAACACACACTTGTCCAAAATATATTCACCAATACAGTATGTACACTGAGCCATGATATCCACTAAAGCAAACACAATATCCACTACACAGTGCCAGTAAATAGGATGGTCCACTACACAGTTCCAATAACTATAAGTCCAATAATTATAGTTCCAATGAATATAATGTCCACTACACAGTTCAATGTCACTTCACAAACACTGTCTCTTAGCAATATGGCGACGAGTGGCAATCTTTTTCCAGCAATGCTTCTTTCAACTTCCAAACACAAGTTTTCATCAAGTGCTGTAATGCCCAATCCAAATTTTTTGCAAGGTTCACACCATCAGGATGAGATTCCAAGTACACAGCAAACAACTTCTGTTGAGTTTCCGGATTTTTCAAAATATCTGCTGCTTTGTTGTTTAACGATGATTGTGTTTCCTCCCAGGGAATTGGAATAAACGAAAATCCATCCATACCCATGCAAGCATGATCACGTTGACTACCTTTTCCCTTAAAACATCCCCAGCATATAAGATGGTTGCCGGGAGTCCAATCGTTAATAGCACACCAAATGCATGCTTCGTCGATCCATCGGGAAGTACACTTACACGATGAAATAGTAGGTTTCACAGAGGCCTCGATTTCCTCTGCCGCTGTAACTAAGGCACTCTCGTCAATCTCTGCAAATGATGCCATGGCTATCTTCTCACAAACTGACTTCCTTCCACTTCAACTGCTATCACAATATAACCCTTCAACCAATCATGTATGTTCACCATAAATACAAACTCATTGGATTACTACACGCAATTTTCTTGCGCATTTTCCTTTCATTCGTTTCTCATGCGCATGAGCTTCAGTCCTAGAATGTCGTTTAATCAAATAATTTTGTTTGTTAATGCCATTGTAGTATGCACTTTTATTCATCAATTATTATTATTCATATAATGTTATATTAATTTTCATATATACTCCGTTTCCTTGTACTAAAAAAAAACACTAATAAGAGGTACCTAAATCTTCGTAATATTGACGAGTACTTCAAGTTTCTTGCATTGATATCAGTGATCAACAATAATAATTTTATTTAAAAAAATCATCTCTACCCTTTCTGCTTCTTTTCTTCAACTAAATTGGCGTTGAGCCCTAGGCGATGAGTTCATTATATCTTCTTGTGGTTCGGGTTACAAATTAAAAAATTTTCTTCCTAATTTTTTTGTTTTCATCATCAACAGAAAAGGCAAAAAGCCTTCAGGGGGAGTACGATTCTCTGTTCCAACCCAGGGAAAGGGGCAAGAAACAAAGGTCAAGGGTTAAATTGAATTTTAGTTTTTATTTAGTGACCTGTCAATCCACGGAGTGAATTTGTGAAAAAAAAACAGAATAATTAATGATCATGGAGTAGCAAAGCAGAGTACCAACATGGCCTGCGGCATTCCGGTGTAACTGGCTGTTGTGTTACTACTATCATCAGCGAACCGTAGGTGATGAAGATAATCGCCATTAATTTTAATTTCAACTTCATCCCAATTTAAATTTTGGAACACTCTCTCCAGGACCGCACAAAACAGTTTTGGAGAAATTGAATCTCCTTGCCTTACCCCTTTCCAACTTTAAATTTTTCACTTTCTTCATGTAGTCTAATGACAGATGTGGCAGTAGAGTAAATGTTTCGCAGTAACTTGATGTACACATTTTCGATACCTTGATGTTCAAGTGATTTAAGTACTGCTGACAAGGAGACCGAATCGAAAGCTTTTCGAAATCTATGAATCCCAAACATAGTGGAAGTTCATATTCATTAGTCCTTTCCATAACTTCATTCAATGTTTGTATATAGTCCATTGTGCTAAATCCACGACGAAATCCGGCTTTTGCCCTTCCCTGGTTAAAATCCAAGTCCCGTTCAATACGATTCGAAATAACTTTGGTGAACATTTTGTATAGAATTGACAGTAAACTAATTGGTCTGTAGTTTTCCACGCGTTCTTTGTCCCCTTTCTTGTACAACAAAATTATAACAGCATTGTTCCAACTTCTGGGTATTTCTCTCTTCCTCAGGCACATCGAGAATAATTGAGCAAGTGCCTATTTCATATTTTCATCTCCCCATTTAAACATCTCTGCTGTGAGACCATCTTCTCCTGGCGTCTTTCCGTCCTTCATCCCTCGAAATACTTTATCCACTTCTTCTTTCATTACATCTGGGACTGCTAAATCATTTTCTTCTGAGTCTTCATTTCCTAGCTTTCTTCGGAGTAGTACAATTCTCTGTAGAATTTTTCAAATATTTGTATAATTTCTTCCTTATTTCGTGTTACGGTCCCGTCTGGTCTCAACTGCAATTATTTGCTTTTCCCTCTGAGCTACTGTTTGGTTTCCTTCAGGCTCTTGTTCTCCTCGATTGTATTTCTAACAAGATTTTGGTTATATCTTCGTACATCCTCACCTTCTTTTCTTCCTTAGGGTTTTATTTAGTTCCATGTATTCACTCCTTTTTATGTAATTTTCCTCTTCTTTCATTTCCCTTCTTTTCTTCATCAAGAGTTTAGTTTCTTCTGAGATTTTGCTCTCTCTTTTCTTTCTGGTGCCTGCTATTTCCTTGGTTGTCTCTCTTACTATCTCAGTCACTATTTTATTTCTGCTGTTGATGTCTTCTTCATCCTCTAACTCTTCCAAGGCGCTGAATCTGTTGCTTAGTTCTATCTTGAATGTCTCTCTGTTTTCCCCTAGATTTTCCAGATCTAAAAGTGGCGTTTTCCTTCTGATAAGCTTCTTTCTCTCAAGTCTAGTATTTAGTTTCAGCTTACATCTCACCATCCTATGATCACTCGAGACTTTCAAACTGTTGAGAACAGACATGTCTTGGAGAATTTCACTGTTATTCGATAGAACGTAGTCTATTTCGTTTTTAGTCCCATTTGGACCTTTCCATGTCCACATCCTCTGGAGAGGTTTCTTGAAAAATGTATTGGAAATGAACAGTCTGTTGGCTTCTGAGAATTCCACTAACTTCTCTCCTCTCTTGTTTCTTTTGCCAAATCCAAAGTTTCCCACTTTCGTGTCACTGCTCTGCTTGGCTCCTACTTTCGCATTGAAGTCTCCCATTACAATTTTGTAATGCGATTTGCTACTATCCAAAATCTTCTGTATCTCCTCGTATAGGTCTTCGATTTCCTCCTCCGGATGTGAGGTTGTTTTAGCATACACTTGTATAATTTCCGTACTGTATCTTTTCTTAATCTTTATTACTACCCGTGCGATTCTATCTGAAATTCCTTCAATTTCTGTGATCCGTGACTTCAAGTCTATATTAATTATAAAGCCAACGCCTGTCGGTTTTCCTTTAAAGTAGAACGTGTGCCCCGACGGTAGTTGCAACTGTTTTTCATTATTCCTCCACGCTTCTGATAGTCCTATGATGTTCCACTTAATCCTCATGAGTTCATTCTGCAATTCTTCTAATTTGTCCTCTCCTGCAAGTGACTGACAGTTGAGAGTCGCCACGTATAGGTCCGTTCGAGTTGCCGTGTCGGTGTCCTGGCAGTCTACAGTCCAAACCCGGGCATTTTGACCCTCTGACTTGATGCAGGACTGACCGCTCCCTTTGCCAGCTGCATTCCGTCCTCCGAGGCTGTTTCCTTACTTGTACCATCATGTGTAAAGAAAGGAAGGGTGCTGACATTTGACTCACCACGCTGTCAGCTAATGCGGTTTGGTGAGCAGCCCATCCATGTTCGTTCGCCAAGCAGTTGCCTGGGTACTAACAGGCCCCACGACGTGAACGTATGGATTGGACATTAGGCGTCTACCCCGGTCGGTTCCCTCTATATATATTGATAACCACTAGAAGGGATGTAAAAAGAACATCTCTCATTAAAAAAGATAGTAAATTATTATGGTAAGGGGGATGCGATGCTTGTATTCTGTTCCTGGCCTTCGGGGCTGATATTCTATCACAAAATGCTATCAATATGTGACTGACACTGTATTTTCCGAAACGGTCGCTGACCTCATCAACTGCACTTTGCGACCCGCCACTGTTTTTATGTTGATTTATAAATACATCAAGCACTCGATTATTCGTGCGCTGCTTATCCAGTTTACGGGTTATTCGTGCAGGGTTGAGGCATATTATTATTATTATTTACTTCGGTGAAAGTCATTTTGTCATTTAGGGACCCGCTTACCACCCCTGCCTCTTTGTATCCTTTACACAAGCCAAGTTGTGTACTTTCAAGGTCGTACATGACGCTCATTTTTGAGCTCCTTGCCTTGGGGCAGGCATGTCCCTAGAGATTCTTGGATTACCGGAATTCCGGCACTCCAAGAAGCTCGTGTGTTCCATCGGTAAGAGACCTCTGGGGTTGCGGGACGGACTTTTGGCCAGGCATCCAGATTGTTCTCTAGGCCTTTGTTCCAGATCTTTTGAAACTTTCTTGAGGGGATTCCCTATCTACTATATGCTGATTTTATTAAAGAAGATCATACATAGATTTAAACATATAACACACATTAGACAAGACGATACAGGACAACACATGACAACACATGACTTGAAGACTGGCATCATCTTTTCTGCTTCCTGTAACGAGATAAAATATTAGTTACTGATGCCTTCTGTTGATCTTACACCTTCCTTCTTAGTAGTTTTTTTCACTCGTTGCAGGGGTGTTCTTCTTCTTTCTTCTTTCATTCTTCTCATCCATACTTTGATTGGGGAGGGTCCGAGGATTGGAGAGAATTTTGAGGGGGGTCACTGCAGCCCCGTAGAATAGTTGTTGAATCTACAAAGTTTGTGTAATGATTCAATTCTTCTTCCTCTTCAGCCCCGATCATACAATTTTATCATTTTCGCTTTCACGCACGCATTCACCCTTTCACGCGCGGTTATGTATTAATTTATATGGCTTTGTTCACGGATTCCGCGATCTCAACCCTTATCTGCTGTTACTATTTATATGAAGCCTTGTACACATTTACACTTATCCCGCCACCATACACACATATCACTTCCACACATGAGTGTCTCTTACCACGCCTTCCTCATGAGGCACTCCTGCTGCTGGAGTTCCAGCAACGTCATATATCCTTTTATAGTCCAGTCCATAGATAATAATTTCTAGTTCAGATTTTTTATCACTCATATCGCGCCTCGTGTATCCGCTCACGGAAGTTGCGGTAGTCGCGTCCACGTTCGTGGTTCGAAGCACTTTTTCTGTAATTTCTCACTCCTCACTTCACGCCGCGGGGCGTCGTCTACCCTCCAAAAATTTTCTTTTGTGATATTCCGAGACTTTATTCGCTGCCTCCCGGAGGATCACCGCCAGTTCTGGATTTCTCAGAACCTAAGCAATTGGTTCCCCCAGGAGGGTTCTCTGTTCTGTTGTCAAGTCCTCTGTCTCTCCACATCTGAGGCCTGAGCACTACGTGGTCCGCAACGACCCCGCAGGCATGACACAGGTTATCTTCTACCAAACTGAGTTCTCTCAGCTTTTGTCTATAGGGGCCGTGACCAGTTAAGAAGTGCATGAGTCCACTGTCTATCTCGATACTCATTTCCAGCCTCTCAGCCACGTCCGGCAATAATGCGTACAGTCTTCTGGCCTTGTGAAACGGTGAAAGTGTTGGAAAAAGTGAAACGTCAAGCAATTTCAAATACGTGTGAACTGATGGTGGGGAGGGTAAAGTCCAAATTGGGAGGGTGTAAATAGAGTTTTGCAAGAATCGTCGTTTCTTGAGCGCAAAAATGTTAAAGCTACGGGATGTTCTCGAGGATTTGAGGATAACATTCCCCACAGGGAGTCTGGCGGAATCATAGTTCGTTTATATTGTAAAGCAACTTCTCTTGTGATTGTATATTCGTATGTCTTTATGATTTCCTTACCATTATCGTGACAAATCAGTATAGATTCCGATTGTTCGTGTTTTTGGTTTATTCGAGCCATTTTGTCTGGTGATTATTACGAATAATCGGAAGTTTGCTGTACTAAAATAGATTATTAAAAACCTTTAATTTGAAAAAAAAATCAAACCTTTTTTTTTTTTTTGTGTATGTAACCAAATTTCAAAAGCACTGCTCTCGTCCACGGGTGCTGGGCCCGATTTTTAAATTCGATTACACGCAATACAAGGAAATATATACAGTGCAAGTTAACATTCACATTACAGCCTGTAGCCTACTTATTAATTCAACAGAGGATATCATGACATCGAGCCAATTTCTTCCAATAACTTCCGAATCATGTCCTTACATAGGGTGACCAGAATTTCTACTTGAGAAACCGGTACATTTTTTTTTATCATGTGTCATTCGAAAATACAATTGTTGGTCACACTACATTAATTATTATAGGACAGACAACGTATGCGCAGAATTGGGTCTAGTTTACATTTACATCAAATATACAACGTATGTGCAGAAGCGAATCTGTGCTCGTATTTGTCACTTCTATCACATTTCTTGATAAATTCTCCATCCTTTGATCACCGGCGTAACTACATTTTGTGCCCCTTCCCTCCACCACAAAAGAATACGCAAGGCCGGAGGTCGATTCGGTCCATTGAGAGCCTAGAGTGAAGGGTAGGGATGGCCAAACGATCCGGATATCGAATATACAGATTCGGTCGGATATCCGGAACTCGGATATTCGGATCCCTTGAGATCCGGATCTGGCCATCCCTAATGAAGGGCTCCCTTGAAAGGGCCGCCCAAACACAATAATTTTGTTTATGCATGACTAAAAAGAAAAGCATGGGGTGCACCAGTTCAAGAATTTATAAAATGACTGTATATGGGAGCTCGCCCCATGATTTTACTTTTAGTCATGCATAAACATTTTTTTTAATTGTTAGTACGAATTGTTTAAGAAAAGTATGTCTTATAAAAAATATATTATTTTTTTTTTCAGGTTCAGACACGTTTCTTCCAGTTGTTTGCGTTTGAAAAGAAACCGGGACAATTTTGTTTACCGAAGTGGTTTGTCGCGACACCGGGAAGAAGGCTGAAAAACAGGGACAATTCCGGTTTCCCGGGGCGTCTGTTCACACTATCCTAACACTATTGGGACAAGTAATCTGGAAAGTGTCTTTATTCAATTCTATTTGTATTTAATGTTAATAAAATCATGGAGTATAATAGCCATGCTATGAATTGTGGAATGTTTTTTGGCTCCTTTGCTTTTATAAATAAAAACTAAAAATACCATAGAATTATTATTTTTTACACGCTTTTTATTAACTTACTCTGTAATCATGTTTCATCTCTGGTACAAATCTTGCAGCGTTAATTTAACTCATTTCCCGACGTCATGCAAGGATGACATTTTGCCCAGCGACATAAGTCGGGTAACAATACAACATTCCATTGTTACTTTCATATATTTCTATATACGTATATATTTTAAAAACATATTTTAGTATTTTATTACAGACTTCTTTATCCTAAAATAAATACTACCCTGCACCGCGGCTGGGTTTGGCTGGTTGTAGAACACTTTAGGATTTGAGCCACAAGATATTAGTTGGAGAAAAAATATGAACACCGAAATAACCCGAAAAGAATAATAACTAAAATAAATTAGAAAGGATTTTTTAAAAAATAATTTAAAAAATGATTTTTTAAGCAAAGAAAAATGGACTAAAAAGTAAAAAATAATAAATTTATGAATTGGAAAATAAAAGCGTGGGTGCTGTTGCTTACCTTATCATAAAATCATCCACGCTTTTATTTTTCGATTCATAAATTTATTATTTTTTTACTTTTTAGTCCATTTTTCTTTGCTTAAAAGAAGCGTTTTTTTTAATTACTTTTTAAAAATAATTTGCTGGGCATACTCCTACTCCTATAACACTTTTACGTTTTGGAAGAAAAAAAAAGTAGTTGAAGGTCCCACCGAGATTTGAACTCGGATCGCTGGATTCAAAGTCCAGAGTGCTAACCATTACACCATGGGGCCGTGTAGCATAACTTGCCTCAGAAGTTATGTCGAACACCATATCGGTTTGTATCTATGCTGGACTTTGCAGTGAACTGATGAGAAGATAAATTTTAAAGTGCCGTGAAATTAGATAGCGGAACAAGATAACTATAATTATATTGGTAAGAAGTCGTTGAAATGAGACGTGACTTGTCAGCATTAGTGATAACTTTTGTGAAAATAAGTGGACTCAGAAAGTAATGTGTATGCTATTTATGTATTATCAAAACGAATGTTTTGCATAATCGTATTATAAAACTATACTGAAATTGAGTCAGGGCTAGAGTCCTGCAAACCCAGGCCATCCCAGCCCGCTCCGTGCAGATCACTACCCCGTTTAGTTCTTTCTTTCTTTTTTATTTTATTTTTGCTCAGTTTTCCGGGCCTTTGGGCCAATTACCTAACAGAAAACATCTGGTGGGTACCATCATAGATAATTTATTTCCTTTCTTTAAATATTAGCACGTTTATTTTAATAGTATTGGTCTACACGGGCCGGCCGTGCTGGTGCGGGCCTGGATTTGCAGGACTGAGTGGCGGCCTGTGGTTGCTTCCACCGGTTGTTGCACTCATGCCCGCCGCCAACCACAAAGTATAGGGGGAACGCAAAATTTATGGGAGGGGATTGGGCTTATGAAACATACACAGAATTAAATATTTGTATTGAGGCAAGAAAAAATTACGGAGTCTGTCTGTGTGTGAAATTTATGTAAAATATATATAATTTTGCCAAAAATGTTACTGATTTCACAAAAGAATGGGAATTTGGGGGGAATCCGGACCCTCAGGATCCCCCTCTGCGTACGTCCCTGATAAAATGCACTAGCCTGCGCTACGGATAGACGGAGTAAGTGAGAGACGGTCACCTGCAGAAACAATCACGGTTTCTCTGTTATGGATTATACGTTTCTTTTACTTGTAAAGCAATTGATTTTTTTTCTTTGAATTGTTCTTACCCCCATTAGAACATGAAACAATTCAACCTAACGTGATACTTGGCTCTTTGGCATTTCAACTACGAAGATTTGTTTTTCCGCTCTGGCACGTACACTTATCTATGTTTACACACGCCATTCACTCGCGGTTTTAGATCCCATTGTTTCCTTATCGTCAATGTTTGAAATTATCAGAATTGTTTGCAATAGAGACGTGGATAGAGACAGACGTACGTAGGCAGAAATATCAGAAAATGAACATTGGCCAAGCTTCGTGAAAGGAACTTTAACACTGATCTTACATCGGCAAAACACATTCTACATATCTTAATTATGTAAACATTCATCATGATTTTTTAATTAACTGACTGGCAGATCCTTCTCTAATGGGGAGTGTCAGCCCCCATATTTTAGTGCATAATACCTAACTTTAATTTTACGGTTAAAAATTGATAGAAGCCCAGCAAAATTCTACCTACACACCTCCAATTTTGGCTGCACACGCCAAAATTCTGACAAAATTCCTGAATTAAACAGCTATTTGACCATAAATGGGGCCAGGACAAAATTAAAGAATCTTCAAAATTTTTGGAGCAATCCAAATTTATATCATAAACTTAATTTTGCTAGTATTATCACTTTCCAGTAGCTACACGAAAAGCGAGTTGGAGTGAAACAAAGCCAACCAGAGCGACGCTGAATTATATTTGTGAATGCTTCACTCAGTCGGTGTATCAACTAGTGACGGATCCAGGGTTTTCGTGAGGGGGGCACAGTTGGAATGGACCACAAGTATTATCGATATTTACTTGCTAAGTGATTTTTTTTAAGTATACATTTATATTTTCTCTTATATTACTTCGTTTTACAATAGTGAACCTATGTTTTCTATGGTTCACAACAGTGGCGAATCCAGAGAGCCCCCCCCCCCCACCAAAATACCCCAAAATTGATATTTGTAGGTAAATTAGGTTTATTCGAAAGCTTCTTTTCTACAACAAATTCTTGAAATTATGCTACAAAAATAAAGGATCTTTCCCTGAGGAGGGCGCGTGCGCCTCCCGTGCTCCCTCTCCGAATCCGCTACTGGTGTGAACCATCGACAACATGGGTTTAACACGGCAAAGTTCTGTTTCGCTTTGCTTTACTCCACCTCAGTGGAGGATCCAGAGAGGGAGCATGGGAGGCGCACGCCCCCTCCTCAAGAAAAAAATCCTTTAGTTTTTTTTATAGCATAATTTCAAGAATTTGTCTTAGAAAAAGCTTTTCCGGTCAAATCTTATTTATCTGTATATCAATTTCTGGGGATAATAACGGTGCCATATTCCATGATAAAACTTAGGAATGTGAGGGGAAATATGACAATTTTATAGCCTACTTAAAAATTCACTTTGTCGAAAAATATCGAAAACGTCTTTGGTTTATTCCACCTGCACCCTTCACCAAAACACTGGATCTGCCACTGAAGAAGAAGGGTGGCGCGCCATTCAAGGAAAAATAATTTATTTTTAAACAATAGTAAATAAAAAAAAAGATCAGAAAATCCTCTGATTTTTTTCCGGACAAATCTAAATTTTCTATTATAGAAATATCAGTTTTGGGGGCAGTGATAGAGTGCTCAGTTCTGGTGCGTGGAGTCGTCGGTTCGATCCTTCTCATATGGGTTTTGTGGTGGACAAACACCGCTTATGTGGTTTTTCTCCATGTTCTGTTTCCTCACACTTTCTTTAGGGTCAGCTCTACAATCGACGGCTAAGCTTCTGGCCAGAGCTAAGTTGAGGGCAAGTCATATTTTGGCCAATGAGAGTACGCAAAATAAGATTTGGCCTCAACTTAGCGCTGACTAGAAGCTTAGCGGTCGATTGTAGAACTGACCCTTATTCCACCAATTCTTTCATCATCATCCATTCACCCTGAGTTGCCGAATGGCCTTCAATATTATTATTATTATTTTTTAAAGATGGGGAGATGCCGATGTCATATCCATGATAACAGCGATATGAGGGATAAATTTACAGTTAAAAATTCATTTAGCGGGAAAATATCCCTGGTCAATTCCACCTGCGCCCCCTACTCACGAAAATCCTGGATTCCACCTTCACATTTTTGTGCCGGTGTTCTTAATTCAATCTATACAGTCCATAAAGAAACACAACGCGAGAAAGGAAAATACGGCGCTGATAAAGTTTCCTCTGGTTGTTGCTTAATACACGGAAACAATGGTGTTTCGCCAGGTAGATATTGCAACAACTGATGACACTTTCAAATGACAGATAGCGAACTGTGAGGAGACGCACGTAGGCACTCTGTCAACAGCCTAAAATAGATCGTAGTCAGGAAAAGACCAACGCTACTCAGAGACCCACCACGGTGAGTCACTCACTTACTTTCTCGGATTTTTGTTGACATTGTCACTTCAACTGTCATCATTCACTGTTTTTTCGATGTCATTAGGTACATCTAGCGGCGTATAACGTTTGCCATAGCTTTCTAAATAGATAAAAAAAAATACAAATAATAATATTTTTAAACACATTTATTATGATCAAAACAAGTCATTGCTCAACCGGTATAACAAAGTGGTGAAGGTCAGTGCAACCTATGAGACTCAATATTGTGATAGATTATGTTCTAACCTTTCTCAAGCCAACCATATTATACTAGCCAGAATTTATCTAGTTTTTTTTTTTTTTTTTCTGTTTTACTAGGAGAATTCCTGGAATGGTTTCGGCATCATACCGTTTCACATAGAATGTTCAAACTCAATTCTCATTCCTAAATATAATTCGTTATGATCGTACTGGATATGGAGATACGATATGCTAGGGGGAAGCTCACGAGTCTACTAGAGGGGGCTCAGTCCCCTGTCACCCCTGGTTACTGTCCTGCCAGGCCTGAACCATATATGTCTAAAGCCCATAAATTGAATAGAGTTTCCGATATTGTCAAGATTTTTAATAAAATAATTAAATCCGTGTCCGTGACCGAAAATTTTCAGAGTGAAATATATATCGTTTTATTTATCTTTTTATTTATTTTAAATTTTAGTCGGCTAGCCGACTTTATAACATAGAATTCTGGGAGTAGATTCTTAAGAACACTAAATTAAATTTATTAAAACCTGGGATTTTGCCAGACCCCCAAATAGGGGAGGGGGTTTCACCCTACTAATATCTTCAGCAAATCTCATTTGTTTTATTTATTTATTTATTTTTATTTTTTAGATTAAAAATGTATAAAAATCCTGCAGGGAAAACTCTACACTTACACCCCATCCAATTTGACTTTACAGCTTCCTAAACTAAAAATTCCTGGCAGAATCGCTGAATGAAATATTTGGATAGATAAACATTTCACTAATCAGCTCAGAATCACCTCTTCTTTACAAACTTTTCTTTAGTTCACATTCGTTCGTGGTGTCCTCAAATCTTGTAATGTTAATTTAACTGATTTGCCGATGTCATCCAATGATGAAATTTTGCACAGCGACGTAAGTCGGGTGACAATACAATATGCTATTATTACTTTCATATATTTCTATATTTTGAAAGCATATTTTAATATATTTTTTTTTTAATATAGACTTCTTTCTCCTAAACTAAATACTAGTCTGCAACGATGTTGTGTTTGACTGGTTGCGGAACACTTTAGGAGTTGGGTCACAAAACATTAGCCTGAGGAAAAGTATCCAAATACCGAAATATCTTGACAAAAGAAAATAAGTAAATAAATAAAATAAAATAAGAAGAATTTTTTTTAAACAATTCGTACTAAAAAGTAAAAAAATAATTTTGTTTATGCACGGCTAAAAAGAAAAGCATGGGGCGCGCCATAAAGTGACTGTATATGAGGCCGCATGCTTTTCTTTTTAGTCATGCATAAACAGTTTTTTTTTACTGTTTAGTACGAATTAAGAAAAGTATGTCTTTAAAAAGTGTATTATTATTATTATTTCATCTAGCTATTGCCAATGTGTATAGTCAATTATCCTTGTTCATACATGACAACCTAGAAATCGCACCTGATATTCCCGAAAATGTAACCCAATACTGGAATATTACGACTGTAAAATTGTACTAACCTGATATCTTCCTAAAAATACACATAATACAAGACGCGTCATGATTATGTTAACGCTCAAATATGGTAATCTGTTATTGTCTTTAGCGGTTCTTGGCCGTAAGTGTGGTACATTCTGTTTATAACAAAACTAAAATGTGAACAATATTGTAACAATCGCACAACACACATGCGACCGTTTTTCTGTTCTTTGGAGATATGGTGTCGAGGCCCACGTTAGAAGAAAGAAGATTGGTGGCAACTCTGACGGAAGCAGGGACAAAATTCAACAGGTTTTCACCGGTACGCAGTACCCGAACTTTTTTTCAGTTTGTATCTATTATATAATGAAGCTTTCTAAACTAAAATGGTATTCACAAGTGATAATGTACACTGAATCAATATTTTTTAAGCAACGTACAACAAAAAAACTATTTTTTTTTTTAGATTTTCCTTAAAATATTTATTTTTACATCCACTTTGTATAAATATTTTCTGTATAATTTATTGATCAAGTAGTTAATAAATTCATTAAAAACTGTATGTTATACCTGATAGATTACTTGATTGGTTCATCAATTTATTAAAGGCCCATTGATTGATTGTAATGCAATTGACAAATCACATAATAAAAATAAACAACCCGATTGATTTTCTTGAGAAAGGATGAAGAGGAAGCGCGAAAATGTTTCATGTTTTCGGAACTGAATTAAAAGACTCGAACATGTCCAAACTTCCGTTGCGCCTACACCATAATCTGTTTTTAACCCAATCCTCCTACTTCTGTGGCTTCCTGCTTTCTGCTACTAGCACTCGTTTCTTTTCAATTGCCTACAACATACGCACTTATAAGAGCTATCTATACACAAACAATGTTGCCGTCGTATGAACATCCGATCCGATCCAAGACGAATGTGGGTGGCCGGAAGCTCAAGGAAAAGTTTCCCTGAAAATTAATTCCTGGTTTTTATACAGAAAACTAGAACGAGAAATAGAGAGACAAAGAAGAGAAATAGAGCAAACATGTTAGAAACGCAGAGAACAGACAGTGAGTAATAAGAGAGAGAGAGAGAGAGAGAGAGAGACTATTCTGTTCACCTTTCCCCCCCTTTTCAGCCAGAATAAAATCAATCTCTGATGACGTCAAACGGGTGTGGAGCGTTGGGAAGGAGAGCAGAAGAGATCCCCCTTTACCCTATACATATTCTTCTCCCTCTCTCTCTCTCTCTCTCTCTCTTTCTTTCTTTCTTTCTTTCTTAAACACACACACATAGACTGAACTGTATTCATTTCTACATTCTTCTTCTTTTCCCTTTGCCTACCCCTCCTCTTTTTTTCCCCTCTCTCTTTCTCTCTCTCTTTAATTTAACCTTCTGTTGGGTTGCCATAGCAACGGAGAAAAACATGCCTAGACAACAGTTACCAAGGAGCCCAACACCCCCAACATAACAACAAAGCAAAAGGCAAATATGTAGCATTCGATTTCTGTCTGACATTATAAAATACATACACGCGCGCGCTCACACACACACACACACACACACACACACACACAGAGAGAGAGAGAGAGAGAGAGAGAGAGAGAGAGAGAGAGAGAGAGA
>JAGDQP010030067.1:0-22887 GCA_022664845.1 Lepisma saccharinum | reverse complement strand
TACATAGAGAATTCATCTGTCGTATCTCTGGAATCAGTGGCGTATAGAAAAAACGTGTAAGGGGGCTCAACTTGAAAAATTCAAATAAAAGCTGGGGTCAATTATTATTTAGAAGGAAACATGACTTAATTTTATACAATTTTCGAATAATAGGGAAACTCTTCAAGACGTGTCCCTTTTGAACAGATTCAAAATCTCAAGTGATCATAGGAAGATGAGATGTAAGCTGAAACTAAATACTAGACTTGAGGGAAAGAAACTTATCAGAGGAAAACCGTCCGTTTTAGATCTAGAAAACCTATTGAAGAACATACAAACATTAGAGACAGAACTAAGTAACAGATTCAGAGTCTTGGAAGAGTTACGAGACAAACAAGATATCAATAGCAAAATAAAATACTGACTGTGAGATAATACGAGAGACGGCAAAGGAAATAGCAGGTATGAAAAGGAAAGAAGAGAGCAAAATCTCAGAAGAAATTAAACTCTTGGTGAAGAAAAGGAGGGAAACAAAAGAAGAGGAAAACCACATAATGACGATTAGGTACATAGAATTAAATAAAACCGTAAGGAAGAAAAAAAGAGAGGATGTCCATAGATACAACGAAAATATTGTTAGAAATTCAATTGAGGAGAACAAAAGCCTGAAGAAAACCAAACAGCAACTAATGATAGTTAAAAAGCAAATTATTACAGTTAAGAGACCTGACAGGACCGTGATAAGGAGGATATTATAAAAATATTTGAACATTTCTACAGAGAATTATATTACTAGGAAGAAGAACTAGGAAAAGAAGATTCAGAAGAAAATTATGTAGAAGCCCCAGACATAAAGAAATAAGAAACGGATAAAGTACTTCGAGGGATGAAGAACGGAAAATCGTCAGGAGAAGATAGACCAACAGCAGAGATGTTTAGATGAGGAGGTGAAAATATGAAAGAGGAACTTGCTAAATTATTCTCAATGTGCCTGAAAAAGAGAGAAATACTTTCATGTTGGAATAATGCTATTAGTATTTTATAGTACAAGAAAGGAGACAAAGAATGCTTCGAAAACTACAGACCAATTAGTCTACTGTCAGTTCAATCAAAATGTTCACCAAAGTTTCGCCGTAAATTTACCACAACGGACGACCACACACAAGCTTTTAATGAGGTTATGGAAAGGACTAATGAATATGAACTTCCACTATTTCTGAGATTCTAAGATTTTGGAAAAGTGTTCGATTTGATCTCTTTGGCAGCAGTACTTGAATCGCTTGAATATCAAGGCATCGAAAATGCATACCCTACATCAAGTTATTGCGAAACATTTGCTCGACTGCCACATCTGCCATTAGACTAGGTCTACATCAAGAGAGTGTAAAATTTAAAGTTGGAAAAGGGATAAGGCAAGGAGATTCAATTTCTACGAAGCTATTTTCAGCGGTCCTGGAGGAAGTGTTCCAAAAACATAAACTAGGATAAACCGAGCCGCTGTAACTTAGTGCTAGAGTGTTGTTGTAGCATTTGGGAGGTCCTGCTTTGGATCCCATCGGCCGACCATCTTGACCAAGGTTTTTGCAGGACTTTTCCTCAGTCATACCAGGCAAATGCCGGTATGGTACCTTCAACGTAGGTCCTGACCGACACCTTCCCGAATCCTTTCTCCTCCTCTATCTCGGCTTGAGCCTTAGACGCTTAAAGGCTATAAATAAAATTCATATTCAATTAACCTGGGATAAGAATCAACTTCTATTACCTTAATCGTCTACTATTTGCCAATGATATAATCAAGTTTGCTTCAAGTGCAGAAGAACTACAAACCAGAATGGAAAAGCTGTGTAATGAGACTTCGAAAATAAGACTTTAAATTAATTTAAGTAAAACAAAAGTAATGTAGAATCAAGATGCTGAAAAGAAGGAAATAAAGATTCACGAAGAGACAATAGGCATAGTTAATGTGTGTGTTTACCTGGGGCAGCTCAAAACATCGAATATCAAGTTGACAGATGAAATAAATAGAAGATATAAGATGGCGTTGAGTTCGTTTGGAAGACTACACTTTATATTTCAAAAGAAAACTACCAATGTGTCTCAAGCGTCAAGTTTATAATATATGTGTCTTACCTGTAATGATATATGACTGTGAAACTTGGACATTGAATGCCCAAAGATTAAGAGTCACACAAAGAGCAATGGAGATATGTATGCTCGGAATAACTAGGAGGAACAAGAAGGCAAATGAATGGATTCGTACACAAACAGGCGCAGAAGATTCGTAATCAAGACTGTGAAAAGATGAAGTGGAGATAGGTCGTCACATAACTAGACGAACAGATCGAAGATGGTCGGCAAATGTACTACATTGGATTCCTAATGAACAGAAACGACAAAGACGACGTCCAAATGCAAGATGGGTAGATGAAATAAAGCTTTTTTCAGGAGCTACATGGATGAAGGAGAGCAGCAGAGCGAGATATGTGGAGAGAAAAGGTTGAGACCTTCATCCACCAGTGGATAGAGAAACGACTAAATATGATGATGATGATGATACAATTTTCGTAGAAGAAACATTGTGATCATTGTAAGCGTTTGGGAGCTTTAGTTGTTTCAAAAGTTTCTCACCATACGACAACTTATTTATTAATACAGTGAGCGAAAATTGGAAAGAAGAAACCACATTCGAGTTAAAAAGAAAACTATTTGTTTTTTAATTTGTGGGTGTTTTCAAGCACGATCGATTAAAACGAACAAATTTCCACTATTTCCAGTTTTCGCTTTCTGTATTAATAACGGAGTTGTCTAATGGTGTTCAGCTTCCATTTGAAGCTTTCAAGTTGACTCCCTTTACACGTTTTTGCGATACGTCACTGATTCCCCAAATATGATAGTTGAATTCTTAAAATACATAAGCTATATGTATTTTTTCAGTTATGATTACATTCTGCTTTAGAGATTTTGAACAAAACCGGGACTTTAGGCGTCCCGGGGAAGGTCTGACCGGGACGCGGGACTTCGAGGGTCCAAACCGGTATAGTCCCCGGTAACCGGGGACGGTTGGGCATACTATTCACATCCGACATCCTTCTTTAGTTTGAACTTCTGAAAATTTGCATAAAAACATTAAATTATATTTTGTAGGAGATGTGTCTCGTTGTGGAAGTTCATTACAAAAGTCCCTTCGTAAAGTATGTAGGTATAAAATAAATATGCTTGTCAGAAATATTTAAGGCCTTTAGCACTAGAGTGATCTAAGTGACATTCTCAAATGAGACGAATTAGAGTTCATTTTCTGTACATAAAAGGAAAAATGTGTGGGATAAAATATTAAAATTTTGCTCAAAAAATGCACTAAGGTTCAATACGTCTTTATACAAAATGTGAATATGCTGTCACATATAATTCGTGAAAAATATGAACTTCAAACTTTTTTATCTGAACATGTCACTTGTATCACTCTGCTTCTAAAGGTCTCATTTATTGCATGTATTTTAATTGTAAAACTTAATGCCAATATACGAAAGATTCTCGTATACTAAACAATAAACTAGAATACATCAAAATTCTTGTGTATTAGAAATAAATTTGAAGGAAGATACTGGAAATGAAGTAAAGACCCTTGGTGTGACTCTCTGGATTGCATATTTAAAGGTCAATTCAGAGCACGCTTTATGCTTTAAAACGGTGATATGCTACAAATTAGAGCATTTGGAACACATCATCTGACGTCGTACAATACGCTAAAATTAGTTGCAAATTAAAAATTAACCTAATGACAAGATATATAAACATTTTACACACTACGTTTCAACTATTGATCCTACAAATTGGAACATATATTCTTAGACATATAACAGATTTTAACCATGGAAACACAAGTCTCGAAAAAACACCTAGGAATCTCAAAAACCAACAAGCTCTAGAAGTTACAGAATCATCAAATCCCATTGCTATGGACTTCGAAATATCAAGTAAATATTTGGGTACAAAATCTTACAAGTACAAAAGAAAAAAAGTTGTTATTAGAAAAGTAATTAAAATTGTATGACTTTCAGAACAGCAAGAGTGAATGCTCACCAAAGTGCAGGATTAAGCGATGGTCGTGCATTACGTCAATTCTTGGAAAATATTTTAATATATTTCTTTTTTAGAAAGCATTTCTTTAACATTATGCTGATTATGCAAGATTTCTAAGCATTATGAGCAAAGTTTAAGAAATAGATATTAAGAAGATTTCGCCAAGAGCCTGAAAGATTTAGCACACTGCCGCATTTTCTTCTACTTTCTGGAAAGGGCAAAGCAATAACCACTCAGAAGCTAATGGAAAGACAATTACATGCTTTTTCCAAGCAGAGAATTTCTCTTCAAGTGTAAAGGAGACTGAAGCAAATTCAAAGAGAGAGAGAGAGAGAAACAGAACATTGCCAAAGTGAATAGCAGAGCGATTCAAGAACAAAAGAATCCCATTATGAGGAAGGTGCATGAAAGGGAAATTGTTCAAGCATTTCTATTTCCAAGAAGTAAGTTTGATTTATATAAAGCGTTTTGTTTTCTGTACAAGAAACAATGCCAGATACATTTTCCTTCTCAACGTTTTGAGTGTAGAGAATTAAATGCTTCAAAAGATTACATTAATGATGGAACATCCTAGAATAAAAGCAACGAAGAAAGATTAATTTTGTGTCTTTTTTCGAAAGTTAAATAAGAAACACACTAAAATTAGAGAGATGGAATTATATATTATTGCTGTTCCAAAAGAGTTGCCTGTTTTTACTACCAATAATGAAAAACTCAAACTCGAGGTTTTGCACAGCAATTCTGCGACTAGGATTCTAGGGGTTATGCCCATATGCTGGCAAGTCGGAGGACTGACGGCGGCCGGTAAAATGATCCGATGACCAAACGCCACTTATGAGCCGCGCTGACCTTCCTCCAACTACTATTTGGTCGGACCGCCGTCGGGAGCGGCATTTGGCTAGCTGAAGATCTTACTCTGTTTATGTGTTGATGTGTATATTTTCTTTACATCTTCCTCCAGGTAGGTTCCTATGGACTCCATTAGATTATTTCTGTACGAGTTTCCCCGTTTTCCTTTAAACTGTAGTCTGAGGTCCATTTCTTTCCCTAATCGGTCTTATAATTTCTTTTCTTTTTCAATTACATATTTTTGTTATTTCAGTTTTTATTAAACGTTTTAATGTTTCGGTTGTAGCAAACCATCTTCTTAATAGTGTTATTTTTCTAAGATTGCTAGCGCCCAGCTCAATTGTCCGTGTTTTTGATAATGATATGTTATCTAGATTTAAGTTTGTTTGTTGCACGTCTTTGTTGTGGGGCCAGGTTTTGTTTAGTTCTAATTTTAGGGAGTACTAATATCTTCTGCTGTAAATAAATGCATTATGTTCTCGTATACAATGAATGATATAATATGTCTGGTTACATATCACTTCCCCTTGATTTTGCCAAGACCCTTTTGTATTTCTGTAAATTTATTTTTATCTCATGCAGTGCCCTCTGGTAATGCCTCAAAAAACTTTTAAGGCTTTATGAGGGTTAAAGTATTCGGTTTATTAGGTGTGAGGGAGAACCAATGTGGGAGTTGTTGGTTAGGTTGTTTTTCTTTGTCAACGACAGATTTAGCTTTCCAGAATGTTTTGTTGATGTTGAAATGGACAGCGCTTTTATGTGGCAGTTTTAATTTCTGTCTTTTTATGTTATGTTTGAGATTTCCAACAGGTACCGGTACTCTATGGTAGTGTTTCTCAACCTTTATAAGATCACGGCCCGGTAAATTCTGTTTTTATAAGACGATGACCCGGTCTCAACAAATTTACTTGTAAATACCTTTCGATATTTTTATCGACGTCATCGGCATATATATAGGACGTCACACACATAAAATTACATTTCAGTAGCTGGACTCATGAAAATCTTGTATGTAGTTTTCTCGGGCCAATATTGTGAACACCAAACTTTTATAATATTAATCAGTTTAAGTTGATTATTCTATTGTTAAATTGATTTTTTATTAAATTGGTTTGAAGAAGAAGAGTAGTAAGAAAACCATTTGTACATAGAAGTCAGCTGAGCAGAGAAATCAGCTGAAGGAAGCCAAATTGTCGGCGTAACACTTATTAGTCATCATCACATACATTTTGAAAGTATTAATTGAATATATAAAAATGCATGACTACTTTAATTGTAAATACTAGTTCCGACACTGATTAATATTTTGGATTTAAGAAACGTAACAGTTTATCATTATAACAATCAAGCTACTCATTTTGTTAAAGGTTTTAGTTAGGCTAGTGAAACTTTTCTTGCCGTTCGCTTGTTAATTATGGGATGAATTGAAGTGATGACCAAACAGAGACATTCATAAGGTTGAAGGTGGTTCCTTCGTTTCGTTTTGACTAGCCATGAAAACACTGCAGTTTCACAAAGATACGAGGTGGAAAAACAAATGCGAACTCTCATATCTATTTCACGTAAATTTGTATATTCATTTTTATCTAGAATTTCGGATTTTCTTATCGGATTTAAAGTACTTTCTACGCGTTTGCTTGATGATAATTCAATAAATTGGTGGGTGGGGCGAGGTCTTCATACAAAACAACCGTATCTGTGCCCAACAAAGGAGTTCATGTTTTTCCCCAGAGGATTTTTATTTTTGAGATAATAATATCTTTTAAACATCATCTTCAAGTGTGCTGAAATAATATCTGAAACTGAATTCTGTGAATCGAAGTCATCTACTTCTATAATATAATCTACACTCACAAAAATTATTGGTGTTTATTGCCACCTCTATATTGCCACAAAGAATATAGTGTTTATTGTCACTAATAGAACACCTGTAACACTACACCAATTCCAGTGCTGGGTAACACCAATTCTAGTGTTGGTTAACACCATCCGGGGTGTCCAACACTGTTTCTGGTGTTGACAAACACCTCTACCGGTGTTCAGAAACACCGTTAGGAGTGTTAAAATTGCACGGGTAGAAGTGTTAGGAACATCTTCAATGGTGTTTATTAATACTCCTAACGGTGTTTCTGAATACCGGTATAGGTGTTTGTCAACACCAGAAACGGTGTTGGACACCACGGATGGTGTTAATCAACATTAGAATTGGTGTTACCCAGCACTGGAATTGGTGTAGAGGTGTTCTATTACACCTTTTGGGGTAGCAATAAACACCAATAATGTTTTGAGTGTAAGTTTGATAGAAATATCTAGTAGTCATTTCGTTAAGTCAAACTGCCATTGTTTTGTTGGAATTTTTCAATTAAAATTTATATTATGCAAATTTTCTCTTTACTGATAAAGTTTATGACATTTGTTGTACGAAAGAAATACTGTTGTTGTAAATTCCTTTTATAAATACTAAAATTTTAGTACCTTAATCTTTCATGTGTAAGAGATAATTGTTAGTATTCTTATCAACTTTACCTCTTTCGTTTTATTTTTCAGGTGAGTGTGGAATTTGATCCTAAGAGTAGCCACTAAGCAGTGGCTCTTGTATTACACTCCAATCAGCATCGTGGGTTTTAATATCGTCCAGTCTTCAGCTGTGTTGATTCTAAACGTAATTTCTTACACGTAAGTACATGCAACTTTGTCTATTTCTATCATAGTGATGGTGTGAACACGTTGTATCCTGCACGGGTGCCAGATGCGAAATAAATACAACGAAGCTTCCTCAATAAATATTGCTTCTGCCCCGAAGATTCCGCACCAATGGGTGTCGAAAGATCTGGCTGATTCAGCTTGAAATCAATTGCAGGTACAACTGTAACAATTGTCTCGAAAGTAGAAGATCACAAAGAGTCGATAAAGATGATTTATAATAAAATTTGGTAAAAGTGATTCGCAATGAATCGCCTGTCGATAAGTTCCCACACGTAACTCTAATGAGTATTATAGTGTGCTAAGCAAATGAAATACATATTCTCTAATATTTTTAATGCAAAATAACGTAATTATTAGACACGAGTAGAATATGATGCTTAAAAAGACTATGATACTTTGTGTCCCCTCTGGGTGAGTGGTAATGCTCGTTGCATTCTAAGAAACGGGTCCCGGTTCGATTTCCACCGGGGACATAAGTGGTTCTGAGCCTAAGTTAAACGGTAGGTCCCGTCCTCAGGACATCATCTTCATCCGATGGAAGACAATGGTAAACAACAACCGGTTCACCATGCAGATTGTCACTATGTCACGTGTAAAACATACTTATAAGTCTTGTAAGTGATTAGACAATAACACAATTTTAACTTTCCAACCCAAGAAACGACAATAAAAGCACAAAAAAAAAAAACACTTGTCGAAACCAAGTTATTTCGCTATATAGCAAAAAAAAAAAAAAAATGCATTTTTGTTCTTTCTCAGTAGCAAACAAACAAGTTTCCAACTGGTTAATTTCATGGATGCTGGCTTTGGGAAAGTACACACCAGGAATTCCGCCAGGATTTTCAGTTTGGGGGGTGTAAAGTTAAAATTGGGAGAGTGTAAGTGAAATTTTGCACAGTTTCTATTTATTTTTTACCGTAAAAAATCATAAAATTTGGAGGGTGTTCTCGAGGATTTGTGGTGTAGCACCACCCATAAAGGGAGAGAGCCTGGCGGAATCACTGAAGTACACTATACCATATTGTCTTATTAACCAGATTCTGCTATTGTGTGCTTCCATCTAACAAGTGGATTGCATTTTGTTCTTGTCGAGTGCTATAGCAAACAGGTTTTCAGGTTTTATGAAAAGGCAAACCTTCTAAAAACACTTTATTATTTATTCCTATCATATATGTAGTAACAATGAAGATTTTCTTTAAAAGGAAATATTGTGGTACAGTAATATTATTATGTGTAAACAGAAACATCGGAAGAGCATATCAAGTACGGCATAGGCCTGAACAGAACTGCCATCAATTAGAAAACATATGGAATTACTATTACTTGGTGGTTTTTCAACCTTTAGTTTTCTAGGGTTAAATTATAACTGTCCATTTTATAGAGCATCCTGTATAGCTAATTCGCTTCTGTTCCTTTACACGGTGTGAGAAGTACAAGGCAATATTTCAGGAATAATTTCCCTATCTTAAAATAATGTACAGCAATCCATATGTGTCAAGAAGTGTAGTTTCAGAGGTAGAGGTCGTCAAATTTAACAAGGTGTCGTTACAAACATGGTTATATCCTGACAAATAATCAGGTAATGAGGTTTAGGAAATCACAACGGAAATTGTAACCATTTGAGGAGAGTCCCTTAGATGCATTTCCCCTCTCTGAACCATTTCTTTGTTATGATATTGACGGAGAGCAGTTTGAGAGACATCAATATCCGGATTTCTCAATCACTAGTTTTTGCTCTAATACATTCTTTCCTTACATCTTAAATTTTATTTTATTAAGACGACACTGTTTACACTGTTGGGCGGATTTAGGAGAGAAACCTTGGAGCGGGCAATTACTTTAAGGGTGGAAACTATTCCGGGGGTCATTTAAAGCCATTCTACTAAACTACTGGAGGCAAATGCCCCCCATAAATCCGCCCATGCTTACACCATTACACGTCGAGAGGGCCTTCTCGCTGCAGTATAATTTCAGTCTAGGTTTAGTGGTTTTTTTTGGTCTAAGTTTAGTGTTTTTTTGGATAATTAGAACAACTAGCTTTGGTGTATTATAAGCAGTGTTTGAAAAGTATTCAAAATTGGCGCGCAGCGGCCACAAATCATTATTAGGTTTGGCCACCGGAAGTCGCAACTGGTAGCCAATTTTGACCACCAGTCCTGTGCTCTAAGTTCTTCTAATGTTTTGATTTGAAAATCACATATGGAAAATAGGAAAGATATAGAAGGGAGGACTGTTCATATTTTTATTCATGTAATTTACATTTAATATCAATAGAAATAATATATTATGAGGCCACCAGTGATTACAAATGTCCACTGCGAATTATTCCCAGTGGCCTCACTGGCCACTAAACTTTAGAAAACTTTTTTTAAACATTGACAATAAGGAAAACTAGCTCGTTGCTGAGTGTTCCTAGCTTGGTTTAATGGTTAACGTACCGGAAAGCTCATCAGGAGAACCTGAGATCGAATCCTGGCGTGGTTATATTTATATTAAAAAAAAGAAAAGTACCTTGTTTTCTTTTCTTATGTATATACGCATTAGGAAATTTAATAAAATTAGTGATCAAGAATTAGGTTAGTCAGGTTCAATGTTTTATTTATTGCAATCGCGATTCGCATGGGCTCTCCTTTAACGTTAACCAATTCGGAATAATATTCTAGCAAGAACGACGTCATGTCGAGATATTACGTCATTAATGACGGTGCCGTGCTAAATCTTCTGTCAAAAGCACGTAACAGCATTCACAAAGAAGAATCTTTTTTGTAGGTCAATGGGCAAAGACTTGAGAATAATATTGATTATTTGTTTTGTATGGCATATTAAACTATACTACCCCGCCACGTGAGCTCTACGACAGAAAGAGGAAAACCATTGGGTGCTTTCAAAATGTGGATATGCAGGAGAAAGAATAAAACAGCTGGAGACAGATGCCTAATGAGGAAGTGCTAAGGAGACTGGGCGAGAGACAAACAATACAGAGGAGAGAGATAAAGTGGTTAAGATATTGGTGCGATACTAAATTATGCAGTAGAGTGTATTTTTGAAGGGAAAAGAGGAATAGGAAGAAGACATGTCCAACTCCTTGACAATATTAAGGAAGGTAAGTCCTGAGACAAAAAGGAATTACAAAATCGGGAAGAAAGAAGAAAGTTAAACGTGCCTTACGAGACCTCCCCCTTTCGACGAAACATTATTGATGATGATTACCATATATACTAATAGGATCTTAATACAAACGTTAAGCGGAATTTCTAGCTGTTTTGACTTCCTTAAAAACTATTTGGATAATACTTTCTTTCTTGCTCAGATCACTTAAAACGGTGGCTGTAAAAATACAGATCTTTACATATATTAAACCCTTTTATTCCATCTACTGTCAAAGTTTCATTCATGAAAACGTCAGTGTTTCCTTATCTTTACTATGTTAATGAATGATGAGTTGACTTGCTTCCTGGCTGTTGCTGTGACCAATAGAGACTTGAAAGTGTGTTTTGTGAAATTTGAACAGAAGTGACTGGTCCCCTGTGACTTTCTCAAGTGTCTCTCACTTTCCCATAAGTCTCCCGATGGTTATACGACTCAGGAGTGCAATAAGCCAGCCAGGGGATGTTAGCTTATCCTTAAGGGGAAACGTGTGCCCATGAGATTTCATTTTTTTATTATTTGTAGTATTATTATACCGCATTCCCAATAGGTTTTAGATTCATATACACAAAAAGCAGGTATTCAAGCTATATTCTATTCTTCCTCCATATAAAGTGCTTTCGTGCTATCTGGCTGTTCATAACTTGATCAGGAAGTATAAAGCGACGACACTTCATGACGTACACCATGTTATTGATGAGACTAGTTCACCAACACCGAGATCAAGATCATGACGGTACACTTCTTGATTTCCATGGTTAGCAACTTGAAATTTGAAATTTCTCATTATTTAAAAGTTCCAGTTCCGTCCGTTCCAGTTCTAGAGACATTCCGGTTCCAATGACAGTTCCGGTGATAGTTTCAGTTCAAGCGATAGTTCCAGTTCCGCTTCCAGTAAGAACCGCTTCTGGTTTTGGTTTCGGTGACAGTTTCCGTTCTAATGATAGTTCCAGTGATAGTGCATGTTTCGATGACAGTTCCGTTTTATATGATCGATTTATTTAAGACCATTAGAAGATTTGGTTACATCAAGCTTGGTTATGAAAAGATAACTTTACATCAAGTTTACAGGATGATGGAGGCGTCGGAACCAATCTAGACGCTGGTTTCTATTCGTGTTGAACGAATCAGTCAAAGCCATCCATAGAGCTAATGTATTGGGCGTAATCCTGCGGTAACTGGGCAACTACGTAAAAGCTTTCTAAACTTTATTTTGTATGGGCCAATTTTAGTAGCTTTGACTTCGGGCCATCACGATTATGAATGCGATGATAGTTAAAATTAACATCCATGCCCCAGCCAGGATTCGAACACGAGACCTTCGAATCGCTGGCTTAGCGTCCCAACCCACACGGCTACCAGCTCGACTGGCCGACGATGAGCGCTGTCGGTTGCTTAACTTTTGGCATTTCTATTAACTTACATACAAAGTTTTTACTAACCGACATAATTACATACTAATAGATTTCATCTTACAGGCTGGTTGTCCTCCTACCTCCATCTTAACTTGGAGATATTCCCGTTACTATCGAAATGATTTGCGGTCGTCCACTTTCGTGAAGTGTCTTCTAGATGCCTGTACTTTGAGATACCGATTTCGAATAATCATTTTTGAAATTGAGTTTTTCTCGTAGACTTTAGTTTCCGTGTTTTTGGCTTTCTAAAGAAAGCCACCTACTGACTTTTATTCTTCATCACTTTTATCATATTCATTGAATCAGAATTGTTTTTGTTATCGATCAAACAACATACTTGTATATAAGAATCTCGTTATCACGAAGTTTCTTGTTGCGTCCTCATACCTAGCATTTGCGTGACGTCGTTAGCAAAGTATAGGAATACTTGAAATAAAATTTTTCCTCAAAATTGTTGAGAAGATACATAACACTACTGTCTATACCTAGACCTATTCTGCATTTGTATTCCAATTTCTAAGTTTGCTGTATTTTAACTTCTTCTAATAACCACTCCTTTCGTTTATTTTCATTCCATGTTTCTGACTCACAGCTTTCTCTTAACTGTTTTAACTTATCATTATATGTTGTCTCATGCTTTGCACGAAGAACAATATCTACTCCAAATTTTCTGTAGTAGACCAGTGAAAAACATTGTATAAATAGCTAATATTATTTTATCAACTAATATATTCTCGTAATGTAGAATTTGAAATAAATAAAAGAACTACCTGTATGATTAATACCTAATATCGTAATATATCATTATATTTTGATAAGTCATTTTCTTTTAATTCATTTTACCAACTTAAAATAATAAAAATGTAATGGATGATTGTAATTATGGTAAATATAATGTTACTCTTCATATCTTGGCAAGGCTAGTAGCCTACTCTGATGAGCAGAAATAGTAATATGAGGCAATCTATTGTCAATAATAATAGAGATGTAGGATTCAACGAGATAGGACAGGTGAAGAAATCTGGTAAGGATGGAGCCGAGCAGGAGAGTGCAAAGGCTTGATAGAATAGGGACCCAAGCCTGGGTCTCTACGGCTCTGGATGCCTATAGAATTATTTACTCTGGATCAATTACTGAAACTTTATCTTTAAAACTTTGGTAAACTTTATTTTTTTATATGGACCAGTATTCAATTCTAAAAACTTTCGACTTCTGCCCATCACGACTCGCCCGTTTACAACCAGTTAAAATCCACACCCATGTCCCTTCCGGAACTCGAACACGGGACCTTCGAGCCGTTGGACTAAAGTCTCAGACCGCATGGCTACCCGGCCGGCATCAATTACTGAAGAACGTTGACAATACACAAAATCTGTATCAACTTGCTATCATGAACGCTAAATGTGATGGGCCTATTGAATGTTTTTAAAGCTCTTTTGGAATCGTTCAAACTAAAATGAATTCAATAGTTGTAATTTTAGAAAAGAGAGGGCAGTAAGCAGAAAATAATAGAGAGAGATAAAGAGAGAGAGAGAGAGAGAGTCGTGATCCGAAATCATGAGAATCAACGCATGTGCTTAACGGTAATTAATTTAGGACTGGATACAAAGAAAATGTAAACGCGTTAAGTAGCATAAACCCTCCAGATATTACCTCTGATACTAAATCCCTCGAATGAAAAGTTACGGTTTCTAGCAGAAAGCTTAAAACACCTCCCAGTGTGTACTTACATAGTGGTAAAACTACAAGATGTGAACGTACTCTCTACAGCAGGGATTAACTCCTTTTGGTTCATTCATATTAAAGGATTAGAACCACGTTCTCTACTTCATTCTTTATTTTTTCCGTCAGCGTGTTCATTATATATCCATTAATCCCGTTGTACACATAACACCTTTCTTTAATCTTTTTTACAAATAATATAAGAATTACACAATTTCTAAACCAATTCTTTATATATATGTTTTTCTATCCTGAGTAAACGATGGGTTTTAACTATTTTCTTTGACATTAAACGAAATATTTTATTAAACAAGCGTTGGATTTAGAGGCAAGTAAATTAATGTTGCTTTTGTTTTCTCATAAACAATTCTTATATTTGTTGCATAATTACAGCAATATGAAATGAACCGAGAAAATAAATTCATACTTTACTTGACTTTTCTTTCTTTTAGTCTTAGCAACATATTATGGAAAATAAATTAATTATAACTCCGTCTGATGGAATCGTAAGTGCTCTACATGTGGCAATGCAATGCCCCGAAAAACTGATGGGTGATTCCTGAAAGGAAATAGGCGATTCCCAGAAATACTCTGAAGCACAGATAGGTGGAAACAAACACGTACTATTCCCTTGAAGTTATTGGATGTATTACATTACCCCTCTGCATGTACCGTATTAGCAAATGAGGCTTGTACTGTTTTGTTTCTCGTGTAGATTACATGAGATTTAATTATGACAAACTAGAGGTCACTAAAACTGTTATAACATTTTTTTTATATGAAGTTGTAACTGCGACTGTGCAAAATTCGTTCCTTCAGCTCTTTAACTTAACTACGTTGGAAACTATTGTAAAGCATTCATGCTCATAGCTGTGTTACCAGTGGGTTAGCAATATGCTACTTTCTTCACTGTTCTCGAGAAGGAAATAATTCATTCAGGGAATTTGTACGTTTCTCATCCTTTCATTGCTGAGTACTAGTATTGTAAAACGAGTCCACTCTTTCAGCAGAAAGATATATTTTGCTATAATGGTATGGGTATAATGGAATGGTATAATCTATTCTTTAAAGTCTATACCTTCATTCTCCCAATAGCTATTTCCATCAGGGATTCTGGCAGACCCTCCCTCAAAAGAGGGAGTTTCGTCCACCAAATTCTCGATTACACCTGAAACTTTAAAACTTAATAGTTATTAACATAAGCGGCGTCCTAGGTGGGCCTTGATCCACCTAAAATTTTGCCGCCCTACATTAAGATTTTACCAGTGGCGCCGACGGCCTCAATTTATAAACGCATGTGAACAACCAAATATTTTATAATCTATTACATTTAATATTATTACTGTCTGATTCACATAATATTTAAAGTGTAGTATTTCCTATTTAGTGATTTAAAAATCGCTTTCCATCATGAAGAATTTTGCTAGATGCTACACGCTTCGTCTAAACGATTAGGTGTCGTATCAAGTTTGCAAACCTCTTCTGTACGTGCGTAAGTATAAGCTTTTGTCAAATAGATCTTCTGAGCAGATAGTAACGGTCTTTTTTAATTAAATCATATATTCTAGATTCCTGTTTACAATTGATTTTCTTTAGTGAAATATTAAGAGGAACAAAACTCGGGTGTGCAGCATGATTGTCTCCCGCAGAAACAATCTGATATCGCAAACGTAAGTACGATAAGCCAACCTTGCTAGAACATTTCTCCGCAAAGAAAAATTCTTCAGAAGATTTCGACTAAATTTAAATTGAAAGCAAGACAGTTACAGAGAACAGCGGCATTGCCATTAAGAGTGCTTTAGATATTGGACCTAATTAACCACAGTTTTGACGAGAAACACAGTGAACTTGCTGTGCTGGCTGTGGAAAACAAACCTAGTGAAACAAGTGGACGTGGCTGCTGTGGTGGATAAGGTCGATTCTGAGCACCACAAAAAACAAGGTAACCAAAAATGTCCTTGCCATTTCTGATAGAAATAGAAAGGTAAAAAGAAAATTACCTATCGCTCACCGTTAGTTCTCAAAGTAATCCCCATCGGCATTCAGAAGCTTTTGCCAATATTCCTACAGCTACACCATGTCTTTGGTCAAACTGAGGGGAAAGGGTGTCTTGGACACAGATAAGGCCGTGATATAAGTGCTTGCCGCAAGCTTGCTTAATTGGCGAAGGATTTCCCCACGAAGGTGGTTGTCCAGGAAATGGGAAGAGATTATAATCTGTTGGTGCAAGGTCCGGGGAGCACAATGGATATCATAGTGTTTCCCAGTTAAGTTTCTGTATACTATCCCTAGCTACCCGCACCACATACGTCCCGGCATTGTAGGCAAGGAACAGTAGACTTTGCGATTCATCAGTGATGACTCCTTGTGTTGCATTGCCTGTTGCATACGTTCCAACTGCTGCTTGTACATGTCCGCAGTGATGGTTTGGTCCGGTGGTAGCAGTTCGTAGCGCACTACTTGGCGACTACTCCACCAGAGGGAGAGAGAGAGCATGATCTTGGGGGGGGTAGAGATGGTCTTGTAGTGTGAGGCACAGGATTCCGCGCTGACAACCAATATCTGGCACGCTTCGGAGTCACATATAGGACCCAGTTTTTCGTCACTGGTGAACACTCGATCGATATGGGTGTGTTGTTGTACCGAGAAAGAAACTATAAGCAGGCTGTCCCTCGTTCGTCCTTGTTGGTTTCTGATAGTGTGTGCGGTATCCATTTGCTCTACGTTTTTTCCTTCCATATGTGTGCAGATGAAGTCTGACTGTTTCACCAGAAACACGAGAAGTGTTCTGCAAGCTCACTACACATATAGCACAGCCCTGCTTTATGGCCGGCCTCGTCATTCAGATCTTTGGTTGCCCACTGAGGAGTTCATTATACAGGGAGAAAATCTCCTGACTTGAATTTCTGTAACCAATGCTTGGTGGTGCGTTCATTTACATAGGCTTGACGTACCCGGCGACTTGATTCGGCTGCGGAAATCCCCACCTTAAAGTCAGAGAAGATAACTTTGAACGAGGTGCTTCTTCATGACTTCTGTGAGTGCAAAAAGCACCTTTCTTGGTCACGATCATTGTTCTCACTCACAACTTGATCGCTCTTCCAGCACGCGAGGCATTTGCTTCCGTATTTTTACTGATCACGTCTTCTCATGCGATGCACAGTAGAGTCAAATGTGGAAATTATTGGCAAAAATACAGTAGCAAAGATGTGAGGAGTACAGGACAAGGAAATGTTGAAGGAACGCTAGTAGTGCAATATGTTGTATGTACACTGAATTAGCAAAACTCATGGCATAGTCACCAAATTTCTGGTCGGTCAACCTCTTGCCCTACGGAGGGCAGCGATACGGCGTAGAAGTGAGTCTGCAAGTCCCTGGTACACTTCCGGAGGCAGGTGCCACACAGTCTGCAGAGCGGAAACCGATTGCGGCCTGTTCGTGGGTGGAGGATCCAGTGCACGGAGCCCGAGTCCAACGCATCCCAGATATGCTCAATGGGGTTCATATCAGGGCTCAGGGGTGGCAAGCTTAGTTGTTGACACCTCCCCTGCATGTTATTGGATCCATTCTTGGATTACATTGGAGTAATTTGGCGGTGCATTGTCATCTTGAAAGACCGCAAGATCGTTAGGGTGTTGAAAGGCCAAAAAGGGGTGTAGATGATCTTCGAGAAGCTGACAATACCGTGGACCATTCAATTGCCTTTCAGAACAACCAGATGGCCCATTCCATACCAGGAAAACGTGCCCCAGACTGATACTCCACCGTCCTGGACAAGGCCCTCTTGCCATGTGGGATCCATCACTTCATGAGGTCTGCGCCGCACGCAGTTCTTACTATCGGTCCGAGGTGGTTGTTAGCAAATGTAAGTTGGAGTGTCCGATGACGCGGGTTTAGCAATGACACCCGTGTAGGGAGATTACTCCCATACCCGAGGGAATGCATGTTCCGACGGATTGTCCACTGGGAAACGTTTCTAGCGTGGCCAGTGCTGAATTGGGTTATGATTTCTCGCACTGTCGTCCTTCTGTCTCTGTTGACCATTCGAATTGAATTGAATATATTTTAATGCCTTTAGGTAACTATGGCTCAGGCCATATGGATAATGATATTATGAATTGGTGTAATGAAGAAAGTGGGAGGAAACGGGAGCACCCGAGATAACCCACGCACACGGTGTTTGTCCACCACAAAGCCCACATGGCATGAACAGAGATCGATCCGACGACCCCTAGCACCAGAGGTGAGCGCTCTGCCAACTGATCCACCGCGGCTCCTCTGTTAACCATTCGTCCCAAGTGTCACCGGTCTCGGTCATTGAGAGTGGCTGGACACCCGGTATGGTGTCTCTTGTGGACTGTGACGCCATCATCCAGCCATTCTCGGTACACTCTGGACACAGTTGAACGTGTGAAGCGGAATTCCTGCACCTCCGCAGAAATCTAATTTCCTATGCGTAGGGCACCCGCCACCATGTCCCGTTCGAATGGCGTGAGTTTACGACGACCTTGCATTTCACATAAATCACTCAGACAGCCACTTCCCACCAGGTCTCACACAAAACTGCAGCCGTCGCGGATCCTTGCAGGGAGCGTGGAACACACGTGGTGTCCGTCCGCGAATCAGTGTTCTGCTATTCCATGAGTTTTGCTAATTCAATGTAGATGCATTGTGTTACAAACTACACAACAAAAACCGCAGGTTTACAAACTGACTGTGTAGAGTCAACAAACTCAGTAATACTGGTTTACGTTGTTCTGTCAGTATAAAAAGAGGCAGTGGTTTCTGCTTACTGAACTGATGTTTGGTGACTTAATAACTGTGAAACATTGTTGTCAACCTTGGATACCTTTGCATACCTTTCGCAAGCTGGTAGTAAGTGGATCCGACCGATGTAATAAATAGTAAATTCAGCACGTCGTCATTTGTTTCACTGCGTACAATCTTACGAGAAAAAAATCAGTACAACTGGAACTCCTTTTTGCATGTTTCTTTGCTAAGATGTCCGATGTTAACGAAAGAGTATGATATAATTCATGGGCCATGGAGTAACACTTTGTGCACAGTTGGTGACATGGAGTACCAGAAGTATTTTGCTATCAAAAGTTGTGGCGTCTCTAGAACATACATCTGAACTTTTTTACATTCAGCCTGAGCATTTGAATCCTGGAGCCTGAGCATTCCATTCACACCAGCTCGTAGATTCTCTGTTTATTTAAGGATGTCTCCTTATCTAAGTGTTGTCTCTGACTCGTGTAGTGGATCAACATCCACTGAACATCCCGTTTTTATGTACGAATTTCCTATCTGTGTAGCTGTTAGTTTGCCGTATATTCTTACTATCTACGACCGTAAGTCTTTGTCTGGTTTGTATTCGTGTGTGAGACGGGGCGTGTACACTATCCTTATGCATTTACCTCCAATCAAGTATTAGGTTACTACATAGAGCAGTAGCCTTTTATCTGTTTTGTATATGCACATTATATGTACACCTTTTACGTAGTGAATTTCACTGACTTAAGAATTTCCGTTAACTCTAGTAACAGATTCATTTAATTCCATTGATTTGGTTTAGTAGTTTACTTCATGTTTGTTTTTTGTTACTATTTCTCTATCTATCTTCAGTTATTTCTCTATATTTGAATGTTTTTATTTAGCGGTAACCCTAGTGGTTATGTCAGACTACTGTTGCATGGCCTGTGACACACTAGTTGTGGATTTTTTTACTGTTTCACATATGAACAGTTGGCTATCAATGCAGATCATTGCACAATTTTCGTTGGTTCTGTAATGTTGCATTTCCTTGTCTCATCTGCAATAGTTCCAAATGGGGCACAAATAGACAGGATTTTCTGTTTGCTTCTGCACAAATAACTAACTCATTCTCTATTCATATGACGGACATGATATGCTCAGATGTCCTTTGACTCCTTACCAACATATATTGTCCTCCCAAAATTTCATTTTCTTACGAGACATTACGACATTCGCATTTACATCATAATCTTACATCACGTAACACAAGCAATACATCACCACATGATACAGTAACCTGATGGTGACACACCATAGTCATGGTAGTTCAATACATGTACACACCAACGAATAATACGATGTCACTCTGTTTTATGCTAGTTCACAATTGATGTGCTCGTTCGACAGGACAGTCACCTTTCGAATTGTCTGGTAGAAAACATCACTCGCTTAGCAGCTCACCCTCTACAGCGCCGTCTGCGGACACTTCTATACTCTCGATTCCAGGTACTCATTGCCCTATATCATCAACTTTATATATATATATATATATATATATATATATATATATATATATATTTTGCCAAGTGTATTTTGCCTCCACTGTGCGACGGCTAAAACGGTAAGAACTTCTTGGTTACCTTGTATAAGAATCATATCATATCAACCTTTCACTAATCATATCAAACTTTTATTTATTCATTTACCCACTCTCTAATATATGTGCATGTGGCTGTATTGTGTTTCCTTTAAAGAAAACTATCCTGTCAAATAAAAGAAAAATTGTTTTATTAATCAACAAAAGAATGTAATTAATTTGTTAAGAATTTAATGAAAACTAAAATTCAGTTGATCCACCTTTATAATTTCTGGCCCACCTGTATAAAATGTTCTTGGGCCTCCTATGGTTACCAAACAATAGAAACTCTGTAAAACTCTACTTCTATGCTACAATTCTGGCTTCAAACCTCCAAAACTGAAAGTACTGGCAGACTCGGTGATTTAAACACTATTTGTACAATTTTTCACACACGTATTTCTATGTATGTCTTGGTAAAACTGTATTGTGTTAATCAAATAAACGATGAAAAGAAACAGTAAAATCGTTACATTTTTTACTACATAGTGAAGAAAGACGTTTAATGAGAAAACAAGTTTATCATGATAATTGTATTGTAATTATGATATGCGCATAGTTCAGGGCAGAAAATCGTTCTAGTGTTAACTAAAGTGAAGCATAATTAATTATCAATATGTCCTGATCATAAAATTAAGAATTTGTGTTTTTAAAAAGTGTAAAATAAAACTTCTTTCTCCTAATCAATAATAGTGCCTTATTCCGAAAAATACTCCTTAGGCTTACCGCTAACTAATATTCTAACTAGCTTAATGTTAAGCAGACGTAATTATCAATACACTTCAATATGGTAATGAAATCCTGTTGAATTAACTAGGATTCTATCTGTATTAATCAATGTCCCAGAGCTTTGGGATACGAGGCATTTATAGCAGATCGCCTCATCTTTTATTCAAAATACTCTCTCTCTCTCTCTCTCTCAATAATGATTGCTATTTCTGGATTGCAATATTAAAATAGATTCCTGCATTGAGTGCTGCGGTTTTATATTTTTTTTGCGAGTTCATTTTATTTTATTTTTTAAAATAGTCGGAGAGGCTTTACCTGAAAACTCTGTTTGAAAAAAAAAGAAGATATTTGCAGAATATTTTGTACCATTCAACAGAGCTTTATCAGGTCGCACATGTCCAAGTAGGTAAAACTTACATTACGTTAAAACCGCTATTGCTATGAGTCAGAGAAAGGGACAAAACGAACTGAGCACATGTACCTAAACTCCCGCCATGTGCTCAGTTCTCCTTCGACCCTCTTCTGACTCGTACTTATAAATTCAGTAACTGTTACTTTGTGACTAGTATTACAGGAGATTGGATTCTGTAACAGTTACCTCAGATCAAAAATAAGTATTACTGAGGAACTGGTTTCATTATGTTTAGCGAGCAACCATCATAAAAATATCTATTTGTTCCTTGATAATACCTATGTTTAAATTTTAATAATAAATTGTCTCTGGTAAAACAATAGCTGACAAAATGGCTGTTTTCTCTCTTTTTAACTGTTATATCTGGATACCCTAAACTGAGCCTGCAACTAGATGTACCTTATTGCTTATCACATATATCTGTCCTGTTCTGAAGTAAGATGTCTTAAGTTGCAAGGGCAATTTAGAAAATCCAGATATGTTTATCTGTTCGACGAAATGTTGGAATGTGATTTAATACAATTCGATGGTACTTTACACTGTACCTGGTACCTAAAAAAGTGATTTTTGCTTTTTAACATGAATATGTGCAGGAACACTAGGCTTACATAATGTACTAACTCTTATATTAATAATATCTTAAGCCATCTATTAATACACAATAACGTTAGAGTTTTTTTTTCTCTCTCCTGTAAAATTGAATTCTAAGAGATATAAGCTGACTTTAAGCTCTCTGGGCAAGGTGAGCCAATTGAGTTTTTCAATTGCATTGCATGGGATGAAGATATGACGTCCTTAGACGGGACCTTGTTTAACGTAGACTCCGAACCACTTGTGTTCCCACCGGAAATCGAATCTGTTTTCAGAAGTCTGTTTTATATGTTTAGGCTTACAGTACTGTAGATTTTTTTAATTGAGAATTTGTGTCCTCTTTCCTTCGTAAATATTTTATTTAATATTTGGAATGTTTCAGGATCACCTTGATGTAAAGAAAATTAATAGGTTTACTAGAAACATTAATTATATGTATCTGGCAACAATGTTATCTACTTCACGGAAATAGTTTAGAAAAGTCAGGTTAGATTTATTTTTCATTACACGCGATGCAATCACCAAATACGCAATGGCAAAGCAGTTATGGACCATGTTGATCGTGTGAAACGTACTAAATATTAAAGAGAATATTTATCAAGAGGACAATGCCACATATTTATAAGTATAAATTATTATGCCATCATATTTATTAATTCGTATATCAAGAAATTACGTGCAAGGGCGGATTTATGGAGGCTTCCCCCCCCAGTCATTTCAGAATGACTTTAAATGTTTCATTCTAAACTGTTATAGTAATTGCCCCCCAGGGTCTCTCTCTTGCCCCCTCCCCAGGGTTTCTCTCCTAAATCCGCCCATGATTACGTGTATATGCTCTCTTTCTCTTGTTTTCGGTATGCACACTT